>LPNX010157554.1:297165-350057 GCA_001517045.1 Pseudotsuga menziesii
AGCGCTTTTTTATATTTTTGAGCCCTTTTGAGGGTGTGGGGGTCAAATGAGGGTCGTGCATGGATGTCCTTAGGTGGTGTAGGTCATGTATATTTCATTGGGGGATTTTTTGGGTTAACATGAGGAATCCATACCTTTTCCAACTTGAATGGGTTGCATTATTAATTGAAAAATGAAATCCTAAAATGAAAGGCTTATATAATGAAGTAAATAATTGTGTTCAATCTGTATCACATTAAAAAAATTTACACATTTTTCGTAGTTTATTGCTATGAAGACAATTTGTCAGCTTCTCCTTAAAACGAATTAAAAACAATAAAGTCATCAATATTCTATTTTTTTTAACATTAGTAGACTTGTAGGGATGGAATAAGAGTAATGATGTCCATGTAATGTTACAATGTATAATATGTAACATTTATGTTGTATAATTATATGTAACGTTGTTATGAAAAATTGAATTGTTCAATCTTAAACTAAGGCAAGGTTGTAGGGTTTGTTGATTTAGTATCATGTCTAAATACGATCATGTATACATTGTACCCTCCATTAATGTCTACAATTTAAAATTTTTAATTGACATAATTTTCTCATTTAAATTTAAGTAGATATCTTTGAAATGCACAATAATTATAACAACTTCAAAATCCTATTAATCAACCATTTTCTTAAACTAAAATGATTGATTCCCTCCACAAAATGCTGAAAATTCATTCTTTAAAACATATATATTATGTTTCTACTTGCTCTCTTAGTGATTGGTAGCTATGGGACTTGACATAAATTATTATAGGTGAATGGAATACTGACTTAGTGAGCAACATGTTGGAATCTATGAATTTGTTGATACAGTAACATGTTCGAGACGTGAGAGGTCGACATATCAACATATGACGAAATTTATATGTGTGTGTTAAGGTCAGGATTGCTTTCATTTTTTTTAGTATTATTAATTTTTCTACAAATGAAGTGCCTATAGTTAAGAATATGTGTTTCCTTCTGCGAGATCATCTGTTCATATATTAAGGGAGTTAGGGTATCTATACCTTTGTATATTTTAGCAGTTACATTTTTGCTCAGAGGGGGTCTCATACACCAAAAGGTGAGATATGTACATCTTTGTAGAGTTTAATAGTTACATTGCTACCAAGAAAGAGTCACATGCACCAAATTAATGTTTAGGTTGAGTGTACGAAGCCCATTGAAGAAAAAAAAAGAGTGTACAAAGTACAATTTGACAAGAGCACTAGTGTATTTCCTCATATCTAGAGACCCATGAACATGATAGGTCAGCTAACTGAGATCTCCTTAAATGTAAAATTTCAAGATATCTTTGCAAAAGGAAACTTTTGGGTGTTGTTGAAATGTATCACTCATGCAACACAAAGTCTTTCTCTTGCAAGTAAACCTTACACATATTTTCAAGGATCATAGATTAATGCTTTAGGGACGATAGGAACCTTTCTCTAACCATGCGACTTCAAGTATTTGAGATGGAAACAACTTCTTCAAAAATTTGAGAAGCTGGCTTTAATTCATTGACACAACAATTCAATTTTTGTAGTTGGTATATTCTTTCAACTACAATAGTTTCAAATACTTAATAAAATGTTGTCTTTATGTATTGCATGAATCGAATGTTCACTCACTACCTCTCACACAGAGACTATGTAATCCTCACATAGGGCACTAATTCCTCCAGTGTTTACAAACATGTTTGATACCAAATTAAAAATCACACAGGTTTATGTGCAGTAAACAAAGAGTGATCCTAATAGTAGTGCTTCACAAGGGAGACTTTCACCTTCTATTGATTTGATCAATAAAATATATATTTTTAAATGAAAGTAACTACCATAGTGAATTAAAAATTGATCATATGGATTCTCCAATTACTAGGTAATAAATTTCTATATTCAATTTTATATTTCTAACTATTTCTCCCATTGATAATACAATGCATCGACCAAACAATGAAGAAAATTATTTATTCTATGCACTCGACCTACACAACTGACATAAATCTTATAAAATTATAAATTATTTACTAACTTAGAAAGAAATAAGATAATTTTTTTAGTTCCAACCGCATATAGTCACTGCTCACACATACATTTTTCTTTATCTTAACTATTATTTAGAATATCATATGCTACATTGCATATAAATGTACTTTTAAACATTACACACCTTCCATAGTCACAAAGTGTCTCACATCCAACAAAACTCCCTCTTTTCGCAAGCAACCAACTGTGAAAAGAGATAAATGAATAATACCTCTTAGTTGAATAGGAAAATATGAGAGATTTTTCCTACGCTAATTAGAAATACTATCCAGTGCACAAACCTAGTCATCACAGAGAAAATCAATACAAAGAACTCATGAAAACCTCTTGTTCGGGTTTGAAGAACACAACAGATCGAATTTATATAAAAAAATAGCTAAAAATATACTTACAATTATAAGTGTTGTAATGGATCCATTCATCCATCTATTCTCCTCCAAAAGATGATCAATTACAATGCAAGGACAGAGGATTGTAACAAATAACGTTATTGCAACTACGAAGGAGTGATATGATGTAATAGAAAGGCCCGTATTCACTAAAAATGAACATAGAGGACCCATTTGATCAACCACGGTTGAGTTAATAAGATCCCCCATGAACTTGATCCCCAACAACTTTCATTTTTTCTTTGAGAAAAAACAAATCTAGATCAACCAACCCCGCATCAGATCAAATGTGGTCTTGCAAAATTCAATCTTGGAAGAAACATCCCCATATGCATTCCCACATGGAATAAGAAATTTTCATTATGGGTCAATCCAACACGAGAAAGCATTTCAAATTTTGGTTCGCATCGAACGATTTAGACGAAAAAGAGATAGAAATTAGAAAAAAATTTGTCCATTTTGACAAATCTAGAATGGGAAAAAATGATGTCATTAGAAGTAGAAGATCTAGTTTCAAATGCCAATCCAGTTGATTTGTATGACAGATATAGAAAGGATAAAAGTTTTAACATTTCATGGAAATTGATTTGTCTAGTTCAAACATCAACGGTTTGGACTAGCTCGTGATCATGGAGCTAACCTTATATTCTATGGAATATTGAATTAGCCTTGTCATTCATTCTGCTCATGGTTGGATTCCCCACTTATATGCTTTTAGTAGTTCTTCCACACTGAGAGATAGAATCATCTCAAAGAAATTCTAGTCTGATCTCGTCCTGTCTCCTTGCAAATCAATACCTACGGCCTTGAGAGCCCCTAAATAATAAGAAAAGGTCAATAGGGATTTTTTTTATCTGTTTGTTCTCTCTCTATGTCCATTTTCCAAATTTAGATGTCATTCCAACACTATTAATTGAGTTTGGCCTTTCTACTTTCAAAATGAGATTTGACCCAAAACCTTTCTATGCCCTTTAAATAGTTGTTCGTTTAGACGGTGACCAAATACCATGAAGCAAAAACTTGGATACTAAGAAACTAGTTAAAAGAAGATTAGAATCCATTCCTGAAGCAAGAATCATGGGAATATAATAAACCCACTTCATAACGTAGGATAAAATATTTAATCAATTTTGATTAATTTTCTACCCACTAACCTAGATAGTTGGCATCCACTTGCACCACATGGTCAACACTTTCCATATATAACCCAGGAGTGCTTTAATCCTAATTCTAGGTTGATATTGTCTACTTTATTGACTGCTGGAATTAGTAACTGTGCTTTTCTGTAGATTATGTCGTTTACTGCTTTATTCCATCTTTTCACTTGATAAGGTAAAGCAGGTCAACTAGTAAACTACTATATTTTGTTTCCAACCCATCCTCCATGATTTTCTCTCCATATTCCAGGATTAGAATTTTTTTTCATCATGCATGACAACTCACTCATATTTTAGCTAGTTCATGAGGTCCTTGACTGATTTGGGAAGTGTTTTAGACACCTATGGGGGTTTATCATATTTAGTATGTTTATCTTTCTGAGATTGATGATTTGTCTGCAATACAACTCAATTTTACATATGAGGGATGTACTATTTATGTACACTATTGTTCATCATTATTCAATGGAAGGATACACTCCAATATTCATCTCTTCATTCATATGATACAATCTCTATTCATCTCTCTATTTTTCCTGTGTATGCTTGTGAGAATTATCTTAGTAGCAAGATCTAATTCCTGTGATTCCTCTTAACATTAGAGCAGTTATTTCTATATGGAATCATATCACTCCTACATGGTATCATAGTGCAATGTTTTTCAAGTTCAACAAAGTTGAAGAGCTATATGTTCTCTCTATCAGAGCGCATCCAGTCCCGTATTCCTCTCTGAAGAAGAGCTTGTTATTAAGCTTACCATATTTTAACCTAGTTTTATTTCTGCAGCTTGCAAAGAGTTTATCCTTGAGCACATCAATGTCTCAGTATAGATTCTTCTTCAACTATGATCCTGAATCCCTTAAAATATCACGAATGGAAATCCAAACTTGGCATTATATTGCACAATAAGGGACTCTATAGAGTTTCTATGGATTGATAGAATGAACCAGATTCTGTGGTTGGGAAAGCTAAGTGGCATAATAGGTTGGATGAATCCTATGGATTGCTTTGCCTCTCTATTTACACCAATCTAATATTTCATCTAGATGGTGTGACCATTCCAAACCAAGTATGGACCAAACATGAGTCTCTCTTTAGAGTTCAAGATGATTTAAGAGTGCATCAGTTGGAGATTGAGTTATTCTCAATGAATCCAAGCAGTTTTGACTCTATTGAGGGTTTCTTCACCAAATTCAAGTCATGTGTTCTAGTGATCAAGCATTGTTGGATTGAGAAGAAATATGATCAAATAATCCTTTTAATTCTATCAAAATTGGGTCTTGAATATTCAATTTTTGTGTCTACTTCTCATGCTACTAGGCTTATAGGTTTCTAATTGGAAATTTCCTTCTTTGTCTACTTTCTTTGATTCATTAACAAAGGAGTAAGATAAATTGATCCAGATTGGGGCTCTTAAATATTCCAAGGGAAAGGATCATGCTGTCATAGTTCAAGTAAGCAAGAATACCAAATCAAAAGAAAAACAAATTATAAGAGAGAAGAAGCTACAGTCATAAATTGAAGATGAAAGTTCGAAGCCTACTGATGAAGATTCAAAGAAGAAAGTAAAGAATAAAGGTAGCACCTCCAAGTGTTCTTATTGTAGAAAGGGATTTCATCCAAATAATAAATGTTTGCCTCAGCTTCTTGAGAAGCACAACATCGAAATTATAGATGAGCTAGAGAAGTTTGTTGATTCTTCATAACACTGCCATAGTGTGTACTTCCAAGGTGATATAAACTATGCCTTGATTTCCAGAGTTAAATCCTTTCTTCATGTATCAGATATAGATTAATTTTCTTATATATAAGAATCATAAATATCATATCCTTTCTTTGATAAACTACCTATCAGTCTCCTAGATTCATCTCTCAATAATTGTGATTTTCCACTAGATCATAACTTGTCCTTGAGCATCTCTTCTTCACATGATTATAATTATGATTTAGAATCATATTTGTAGGATGATATACATGTCATGATACCAATAATACAACCATCCATACCCTCTACCATACGTCTAAATACTCCTAAGACTATACGAATCCCAAGTACACTAGTTGATTCCTCATTGGTCTCTTATGTAGTGTTACTTATATTACATGGTTTCAAGTATTGCTTATTTTCACTGGTTGGTTATACATGACCTTAGTCATTATTTTATGATATTACACATGTTTGGATCTGTTCTAAACACTTATGGTTCATATCTCAAGTCCAGTCATCATTCATATTTTTACACTCATCAGTTTTCCTCAGTTTCTCATACTTCTGCTAGTCTAGCCCTATATCCTCATGGAGTCACTAAAGCCTTTGGATTTGTTGTTCCATATTCTAATTTTTATGATATATCATATTCTTTTAAGCCTCATATCATATCTTGGAGGGATATAAATCATATTGGAAGAATTATATGCGATCCACATCACATTTTTGTAGCTATACAAGGAACTGATTGTGTTACTGATTGTCTTATTTTTTGTACTCTTTGGGAAGGAGTATGCACATATCTCTTTTCCATTTCATATTTTGTTTTAATATTAGATTTTTTTTTATAATAAATAAGCATTCATATAATTCTCCTACTTCATCAGATGATGAGATACTAGGAGTCTCTCAACTTCCTTCTTGCAGATTCTACACTCTAGCGCATGACCATGGAGTTCAAGATCTCTTCATCAAAGTATTTCACTAGAAGAAGTTCATCCAACTCATTCAAGTGAAGATAAATACCTATTGAAGACATGTTATTCAAATTTTGTGCCTTGTCCTTTCTTGACGGAGGAATTTCTCCATGTGGTTTTGTCTCTTTCCTCACTTTTATTGACATGAATAATTGTAAAGGGTGACCATAGCCTTGTTGTTGGGCCCTATATACACTTGTATGCATCCATATGAATCTATATATCATCATAAAGTCGGACTTAAAGGGGGGTGTGGGAATATAATGAACCCACTTCATAACTTAGGATAAAATATTTAATCAATTTTGATTAATTTCCTACCCACTAGCCTAGATAGTTGGCATCCACTTGCACCACATGGTCAACACTTGTCATATATACCCCATGAGTTCTTTAAGATTGATTCTGGGTTAATCCTCTCTACTTTATTGACTTCCAAAATAAGTAACCGTGCTTTCCTGCAAATTCTGTCTTTTACTGCTTTATTCCATCTTTTCAGTGGATACGGTAAAGTTAGTCAACTAGGAAACTACTATATTTTTCTGCCAACCCATCCTCCATGATTTTATCTCCATATTCCAGGATTATAATGTTTTCCCATCATACATGACAACTCACTCATATTTTATCTAATTCATGGGGTCCTTGACTGATTTGGGAAGTGCTTTAGCTACCTAAGGGGGTTTATCATATTTAGTAAGTCTATCGTTCTGAGCTTGATGAGTTGTCTCCAATACAACTTGATTTTACTTATGATGGATGTACTATTTATGTACATTATTATTCATCATTATTCAATGAAAGGATACACTCCAATATTCATCCCTTCATTCATGTGGTTTAGTCTCTATTATTCTCTCTATTTTTCTTATGTGTGCTTATGAGAATTATCTTAGTAGAAAAATATTTTTCTTATGATTTGTCTTAAAATTAGAGCTAATATTTATATATGGTCTCAGAGCACTCCTACAAGAAACCCCAGATCTACACTCGGAGATGAGCCAATTTGCAGATTCTCTATAGTGGAAGATAATGGAATGTTAAACAACAAAAGCCCCTGAAAAACTCCAATTTATTTTCTTTGATTCTCACCTTGTGAATTTAATATTTTTTAAATGAATTAATATTATTATACTATGTATAATATAAAATTTAAAACATATTATATATTTTGTTTCAGAAAGCTTCAAACAATTCCCCTTAGAGGATATGAATTATAGATATTGAATAACCTGTGGAGCGAGTTTTATGTGTTGGTCTACTATATTTTCAAAGATATGACCTTAGGAAGTTAAGGAATTTGAAGGATCCTGAAATCAACTTTAAACATGTCATTTTGGAATTTTCTCTATATATTTTGTTCTAGAAATATTCAAATAGTGCCCCTTGGAGGATATCAATTAGATATCTTGAATAATCTATGGTATGAGATTTAGATGTTGGTATGATATATTTTCGGAGATGTGAGCTCGAGAGGTTAAGGTTTTTGAATGATTATGAAATTAGCTTTAAAGAGGATGTTTGGTATTTTCTCTATAGATTTTGTTATTAGATGCTTTAGATAGTGAACCTTGTATGAGATGAACTAGATACATAGACTTAACTAGGATACAAGTTGATCCAAATATTGGTTTAGTATAGTTTCCTATATATTCCCTTTGGAAGTAAGGGCTTGTGTATATTATGAATACAAGTGACAGTAAGAAGGAAATGATAGTAACAATGAAAATGACAGTGACAGAGACAGTTTGAAGACAAAAACAATGATAGTTGTAGACGAATGATAGTAGTGACAATGATAACGTGAATACAAGTGATAGTGGTGACAATATGAAGACATTGACATCAACAATGACAATGACAATGACAATGTGAAGACAATGATAATTACAGTTTGCATTAGAGGAAATTTGGGGTCTAAAATGGGCCTTATAAGAAAACGTGCCAAAATAAGTTTTTGTGAGTTGGAATTCAAGAACCAATATAATTTCAATAAAAATAAGTCAACCATAATGGTTGAATTGACATATTTGTCATTAAAAAAACTACTTTTTTTGTTCGTATTTTCGACACATCTCATTGTGTTTTTACTCAAATTTTGATCAGGATAGCTCGTTGGATGTGGAATTTTATTCCGCATCCAACGAGTACCCACACTACATACTTTTGACAGACCCCGCTACCCCAAAAACAAGAAATACCTGAAAAAAACTGTCATCATCACGTTTTTTCAGGTATTTCTTGTTTTTGGGGTAGCAAGGTCCATCAAAAGTATGCAGTGTGGGTACTCGTTCGATGCAAAATCAAATTCCGCATCCAACGAGCTCTCCCGATCGAAATTTGAGTAAAAACACAGGGAGATATGTTGAAAATACGAACACAAAAAGTAGTTTTTTTCTTTCTTCCTCCAAAATGAATCAATATTATTTTATTATTTTAATTATTATTTTATTATTTTAATTATTATTTTATTATTTTAACTATTATTTTATTATTTTCCTTAGGATGCCCATTTTAGACCCCAAAATTCCTCTAATGAAGGTAGTGAAAATGAGAGTGTGAAGACAGTGGCAGTTATAGGTGAATTATCTTACTCACATTAAGGTTCAAGCATAGTGCTAAGGTACATTGGTGCCTTTGATCTCATAGGTTTGGATCATCCTTCCATCTGGTGTTGGTAAATGAAGGAGTTGGAGGGTCCTTCAAGTTGGTGCCTCCCTCCAGTTGGTGTTGATAAATCAGGGAGTTAGATGTGCCTTTAGGTTGGAGCCTGTAAATCAAGGGGTTGGTGCCTCCTCTAATTGGTTTTGGAAAATCTTGTAAGTTTGTGCTCTTTATGAATGTAATCTTGGCATGATATAAGAAAATAATTATGTATTTTTCTCCCATTTTGGTTTCCACATAAAAATCTATTGTGCACTTTGTACTATTTTATGTGATGATGAATGACATTGTTAGTGGTTAATGTTTAAATAATGTGATTAACGTTAAAAAATAACAAAAGGTGCTCAATATTGATTCACCCCCCTCTCAATATTGGTTAATATTCCAACAATACTAGGGTTTAGGGTCTCCACACTTAAAGATGATCTCTTACAATAATCCTTCAGATATTGAAGTTTGAAACAAAATATGAGGGGTTACAAAATGATTTATGGTTTCTAGAGAAAAACCTCATATAGATATCAATGCATCCCCTACCGATATCATAATTTGTGTATTCTAGAAATTTAAAGGAAGATAAGGAAGTCAGACCCATAAAAAGTATAAGTCCCTTGTAGCACTCATTGATTCAAAAGAGTCACAGCAAGGATCCAAAACTAATCTAGAGGCTTCAAATCACTAAGTCCCCCCCAGAGAGGACAACCTCCTTATCCACTTTATTCTCAAATAAAAAGTAAAATAAAACTAATACAACAAAGTGATCTAAACCTTTCTGCTAGTGACAGAAGCCCGAAAATTTCCTATCCGTTCCACCATTTTTTATAGAAGTGCGGCTTTGTCTTATGAAATATCCTATTAGTGCTCTCTTTCTCGGCTCCCCACCTTCCACAAGCCAATATCTCAAGATGGGAATTCAAATCAAACCAAAGCAATGGATGAATTTTTTTATTTATACCAACAACCCTAATTCCTCTACCCCCATCCTTGTCTATTCCATAGAGGAAATCATGCTTACTCCAACACTGGTTGTGACATATCTCATCCCCTTTGATTTCGTGTGTGTGTGTGTGATTTTCATATTCTTGTAGATAGATATAAGGATGTAATTGATGGTATTATTCTCATTAGGTAACGTTTCAAAAAACTCAATTATAAATCCCTTCTATTATAAAATCTTAAAACCTAGAAAACATGGATGAAATGCATGAAAGTAAGGAATTGGGGAGACAGTGGGAGTAAAAAAGACTAGGAATAAGAGCAAGTTGGTTTACTCATATCAAAAAACATGTGAGAATATTCCATACCCCCACAATAGTTAATTGAAAGAGGGGAATTTCCACCCATCCCTCTCACTTTGTTCATTGCATCATATTGACCCATCTTTACTCCAACTAATGATATTGATGGAAGTCCAAAAGCTTCAAAAAATGTTGTCGGTTTTATAAGAAATTTGCGTCCTATATGAACAAACCAAATAACCAATTGTGTGATGGAAATAGATTTTTGGTTTGTGCAATAAAACCAATCATTGCATGGAAATAGTTGTTGATCTGTTACAATTGGAATAAAATTAATGAATTAGGTGATTGTGATTTACTACTTCTATGCATTATTTACTAGAGATAATTTGAATTGGGTCATTTGAAATAGTTTTATAGTGAACATTTTTTATATAATTGGAATACCCTTGTTGTATATATTGAATATTAGAAACCCTTTTTGTCTCGAACAAGATTTGTAAAATGATTAAATTTGAAGAGAAATCATGAATGAATTCCCATCGGAGTCTTATTATCTAAATTGTTTTCCTTATGATGTTTATATTGTTTCAACACATATTCTTTACATTTAAGTCAACCATGGCCAATGGTAAAAAGGTAGGAATATGATTGTATACATGCTTTTGAATGTACCATGCATAGTACATTCATGATTACCAAATTTGTCAAGAACACCAATATAATTCTTACAAGCCTCCTTGACACCTACTTCCATATCAATTACAACTAGAATAGCATGCTTGGAAAATAATTTTTTGTGACAAATAGAACCATAGGATCCCCATGGAATCCTTTTAGCTTGACCACTCATCTAGAATTAAAAGTGGCTCAACCAAACTGAAATGGATTAGTCATCTATTGTATGGTTCGATGATGATACAAGTGATTGACCACTAGGGTGCACCTATGGGGAAGATGGCTATTTATGTTTTAATGAATATATTTAGGAACGTAATAAAGGTACTTCATATGAAATTATTAAAAACACACATTTTAGTTCTTTTGTGCATGAATGTTGTGTGCATGTCATTTTGTTTTTAAAATAATTGGTTGCCTCCATTAACTATTAATATATGGTTATGAATATTCTTTGGTTGTTTATTTGGTTATGATGTATTGGAAGATGATGATAAAGGGCGAGCACATGTTGAGTAAGAATGTGTGAATTGTTGATTGCCTTAACTAGGACACAAGATTCTTGAAAGCCTCTTGGAATTCAAATTCCTCTACCTTTCAACTCACTTAGTGATGTTTTTTTATGATCATAGTAGACCCATTCCTCAATACCCCTACAAAAAATATAATCATTTTTTCCAAACAAATTATTCTTCAAAGAAATATTGTGTTACACATTCAATTTCTTCAAAGAAAAATCAAAAGATATATAAGAATCCACATCTTTTTTCTTCATCTACCAAAGTATTCCAAACAATTGAGTGATCTAGACTTATAATCATTATTGAAGTTTTGATTTTGACCTCATGATTCACTTTTTTCAAATCAAGTTAATATAATAATGTAAACCCAATCAATAGAAGAAATCCCATATGAATCCCTTCATGTACACAAACAGTTCTTCTCTAGTGATTGTGAAATTAATTTGTTTGACCATGAATATCATGAAGAGGCCCTATGATTTATAAACAAGGTGCATTTTTAAATAAACAAAAAAATCATCTGCACAACTAATTCTTCTCTTGTGATTGTGAAATTAATTTTCGTGACAATGAAGATCGTGAAGAAGCCCAATATGATTTATGAGCAAGGTGCATTTTCAAATAATAATAATTAGAACTCAAATTACTTTGTAATAAAAGCATTGACTATTAATTTCAAACAAAATTCAACTGAGTTTAGGTCCCATGACATGTCGTTTCTTTAAGTGAACTTAAATCTCCCTTTGTACCTTAGGTGTTTGCACTTAGGTTGAAGGATGATAACCATAAATCAATGATTACCTTGAGTATATTACTTGTTACTATAAAAATGAAACCTTTCGTTGGATGAAATGTCAAAAATATATATATTCAACCTTACCTTTTCCTACATTAAGTAAATTTATCCATCCACTACCTTAGTTAAATACTTTCAAGACACATTCTAAGTAGCTTTATGGTCAATATGGGCGAACTTGGGCATGCTAGTTCAAATGCATACCTCTCCCTAACCTTCCTAAAATATTAAACACCTATTACTCTCGATTCTATGCACACTTGTGCATCAAAACAACAATAAACAACCTTAAATCTTGAATTTCTAAGTGACATGTGGTTAAGAAACAACATTAAGAGGCCTAATTATTACATCTAGACATGTTATAAGGATAGTGTAATGTTTTTACCTTCTTCTAACAATGTACAATAGTGAACCTACAACGTGGGCATATCCACTTCCTCTTTTCATATGCTAACTAACCAATATCCTCTTTTGTGGTCATTACTATATTTGGTATCACCTCATTGAAAAAAAGCTCTCCTTTTATTGCCATGGTGATTGTTTGCACTAATTTCTAGTAACAATTGTTTTTATGGGATATTTTAAATTGGTATTTTTATAGCTTTGGTTTTTCAATATATTATATTTCTTCAAACTTCAAATCAATAATTTTTTTTCTTAGTTTTTCTTGTGTACTTGATGTTATAGTATTTTAGTGGTCAATGTCTAGATTTTGTTGGCTGCACTTGATAAACTTCATGGTTGGGTTTGTTTTTGGTAAGTTGTGGTTGTTATTGTACGTTTTACACCCATCCTTTGGAAGCTTAGTGTCTAGCAAATTTGGATTTTGCATAAAGGTGTTATCGAGTATGAAAAAGATGAAATATTGATTTGATACCAGTTCCTTTATGCAAAATATGGATCTTGGTAGAATGATTTTAATGATGGAGCATTTTTGTCAACTTTTTCACATATTGTAGATTCTATCATTTTTTACAATAGGGGAATAGTTGACTCTTAAGGATGTTTGGGATTTCAATTTCATGCCCATGAGTAAATAAATGAACAAGAATCATATGCAACAAATTGTTGCATGGGTTTCTCTCTTGCTTATGATACAACTATCGCATGTTAAACATCAAGATATTGGCTTCAAGAGTGATTTACACAAAATATGACAACCTTTACATCATTGACTAGAATCTTTATAAGCCTCTTTAAAATCAATCCAAAAGAACTATTTTGATTGAGTTTTGTCTCACATGTTATATTTTTCTATGGAACAATTTAAGAAAACTCTTTCAAAATTAATGAATTAGTATTTGTTGGGTTAGCAATCCCCAATATTTGACAAACAAATAAATTCAATGCCAAACATTACATTGTATTGAGATTATGACTAGAGAGAAAAACCTAAAGTATTAGACACTTGTTATTTTCATAATCTCACTTGATTTCATCCCTAAGGGAAAAATGAAAATAGGATCCAAAAAAATTTGACAATACACATTCAAACAATATTAGTCCATCTAGAGGCTCAAATGATGTTGCACCAGCTCATAATGTTTCATTTTTGGAACAACATAAATGGGGCGAACCAAAAAAAAAATGTATTTTTTTCTTTAAATTAACACATGTGACTTAACTAACTTGTCAAATGTCACAAGTATAGAATAAAGGTTGAGGCTATATGTCATGTAAGGATTAATTTTCAACATCTCACAGGCATTGCTTGACATATGTTTTTAACATCCAATTTGCATCCTTTAAGCGATGTTTTCAATCCTTATAGTGTCACTGGTTTTGATAGTCATAATGTATATTTAACATCCCTTCCATGACATTATACTGACATTATGATATTGAATAAGTGACTCTTAAATTAACATTTTCTAGTTTTTCCTTCGACATTTAATTAACAAAAAATGATTTATTTTTTTTTAGTTAAACATATATCACTTCACCAACTTGTCAAATGTCGTAACTATAGAATACAGATTGACTATATATCGCATAAGGATCAATTTTCAGCATCCCACAAGTGTTGCTTAACAAGCGCTTTTAACATCGAATTGATGTCCTTTAAGTGATGTTTTCAATCCCTATAGCATCACTTATTCAGTAGTCATAATTTCTATCTAACATCCCTTAAGTGCTATTATGTTGACATTATGACATTGAATAAGTGACTCTTAGCTAGCATTTTCCATTATTTTATTCAACTTTTAAACGACACAAAAAATCATCAAACTAGTGTTGAGTTTGAACCCCAAATGTAGTAGTGTGCATTTAGGCATTTTAAAAGTTAAAACACATTCACAACCATAATAGTTGCAGGGCCAAAATCTAGATGGATTCCCCATATCAAATAGTGCAAGGTCTAATTGGGACCCTATATTGCGGAGAATCCCTATTGTTGACAAAAGGGGGAATTCAATCCTATCAACACCAAGGTCCAAATACGCCCCACTTGTTGTTATTATCAACCTTTGGTGGTTAGGAGGGAGAAATTAACATGTATGATGCATAAAAATATCTTAAAGATATTTAGCAATAAACTTGTGTGAATACAATGTATAATGCATACACTTTCTTTAATTAGAACGTCACCACCTTTATGTGGTGGATCTTTCTTCATGTAAACTTGGATATAACTAGTTATCTTGTCTTTAACCTTCCTATGAGAATTGTGATGTGGATATGGGGTGAGTGTTATATGTGTTATAGATAGTTATAGAAACCTTATCAGTGGAATGAAGAGGTAGCATGAGTTAGACAATTTAAATTTAGTGAAGACAATAGTTCATAAGTAATAAGGATTCTACAATCAATTATTTTTCTATTAGCAATCAAACTTTTGAGAAAGGGGAAATCTATTTTTTCTTAAATCATGTGAGTTAATAACTAGATAGAGTGATTTGCACTAGGTCTAAGATCAATATGTTTGGTTTTCATTGTAATCCAAGTGTATATCTAATAGCCTGCATGCTAGATATACCAATAACTCGTGACTTGGCAAGGGCCAAGATGTCCCAAGACACGCCCAAGAAAACCTCTACCCAAGGGTTTCTACCTTTCTAACCTCATCACAATAAGACAATATTTCATTAGATATTTAAGCTCTGTTAGATAATAATGGAGAATCAGATAATGTTGTTACAAGCAGATTCACGAGCGGTTCAGATCTGTTTATTTCGGAGTCTGTTAAACCTCCTCTTCTGCTATATATATATATATATATATATATGTATGTATGTATGTATTGTTCTTCAATGAAATAATATAATTTTTGATGTGTGCTCTCCCACCAAAGTTAATTCTTCCTATTCTATCTTGGTATCAGAGCAGAGGAGTGGTGGCTTGTGAGAAGGAGTGATCGCTGAAAGCATAGACGTCGTCCGCTGAACTGAGGAGAGGGCCTGAGAATTGTTCTCGCCTGAGATCGTTGATTGCTGTCTGCTACAAAGAGACTCATCATCTGCGAGAAATTCTGTAAGATTCCGTCAGGTAATAAGATTTGGTAAGGTAATATGGATTCTCTACCTATGGAGAAATTTGATGGTAATAATTTCCATACATGGAAAGTTAGAATTCAAATGCATTTGATGAATAGAGGTTTGTGGAGCATAGTAAAAGGCACAGAACAAGCACCTAATGATCCGAGACTCCTTGTTGAATGGCAAAAGAAGGAAGAAAAGGCTAAAGCTATTATTGGTTTGGCTCTTTTAGATATGCAATTACATTTGATTGATTTAGCAAAATCATCTAACGAAATTTGGGAGGAATTAAGTAAATTATTTGGGGCAAAAGCTATGAATGCAAAGTTCTCTTTAAAACTGCAGCTCTTTAGTCTCAAAATGCATGAAGAGGCCCGTCTTTCTACTCATATAAATGAGTTAATGTCTCTACTTAGACAATTAGATGAAATAGGTATCAAGGTAGATCCAGATGATGCTAAAGCAATTTTATTGAATAGTCTATCTTCTAAATATAGCAATGTTGTATTTACATTAACTCAGTTACCCTCACAAAAATTGGAAGGAATGGTAACATCACTGTTAGATGAAGAAAAAAGGACATATTCTGAAGACTTCGATGCACGTGGTTGGCGTGAAATTGCATTGTACTCAAAAGGTAAAATGAGAAAAGCCAAGGGTTCAACAGAATGCTTCTATTGTCACAAAATTGGACATATAGCCTGGAACTGTAGAGCTTGTGCTAGAGATCTCCTGAATGGCAAGGAATCTGCAAACATTGCCAACCTGGATGAATTATCAGATTCAGAAAGTGATGAAGGATCACGAGAGTCATCTCTCATGCTGTTCTAAAATAATGAGTGATATTTATATATTTATGTATGTGTGGTGTGTGGTGGGATTTTATGTAAGTGTTTTGTAAAACTAAGAACTTGTATCTTGATTCAAGCTGGAAGCCCCAGTTTCAAGTACAAACATTCTTATGTTTAAATCTCACCTTGTGTAAAGGAATGTTGAGGCCATTCCATATCCAAACTTTTCTTCTAGATACTGAAGGATAGCCGAAAGAAAAAATCCTACAGATGAAGGCAAGTTAATAGAATGCATCAATAATTGGCACCTTTTATCACGGAATCCCCGATGAGCCAAGTTGTCAAATTGTCCAGTATACAAGTGCAAGAAAGATGGTCAGAGGCGTTTTGACTTTAAATGTGCCTATGGAAAGCTCGAAGAAGAGGAAGAAGAAAGAGCGGAAGCCGTGAGATTGCAGAGTGGGTTTCAGTGCTGAGGAAGACTAGACAGACAGACGAATGTTCAAAGTGTTGTAATTGTGTGTGAATTGTGATAGAAAATCCATTTCTCCATTAAGGGGGAGTGTTAGATAATAATGGAGAATCAGATAATATTGTTACAAGCAGATTCACGAGCGGTTCAGATCCGTTTATTTCGGAGTCTGTTAAACCTCCTCTTCTGCTATATATATATATATATATATATATATATATATATATATATGTAATGTTCTTCAATGCAATAATATAATTTTTTATGTGTGCTCTTCCACCAAAGCTAATTCTTCCTATTCTATCTAGCTAGAGAGAAGAGAATATGAAACTTACCTCTTTACAATTTAAATTATTTACCTTTTTACTTCAACCCAAATAAATATTATAAATAAAAGCCCATTATATTTTCATATAAAAAACACAATAGTATAAACCTATTTTTATAAAATATACAATAAAGATATCAAAACAACAACAACAACAAATTATAATTTTATATTCTATAATAATAATAAAATTATGTTAAAATTAAATTTGTAAAATTCATAAACAAAACAATACATATAGCAGTGATGAAAGAATACGAGAAACATTCATTTTCACAATATTTCTAGCAACAAATTCTATTTGATTGTGGAGTTAGTCAAGTATTACACGTGTGATATCAAATTCAATTTGCTTGTGCCAGATGGAACAAAACATAGAGGTCTACAAGGAAATGGCGAAAATAGTTCATCCATAAAGCACAATGTTCACTTTAAAACCAGCCAAAGTAATAAAAAACAAATGTCAAGTTAATGTCAATCAACAACTAAGAAGCTAAGAAGCTTTTTGAGGTAGTTAATGTCAATCAACAACTGACAAGCTTTTAGACATGACATAGATAGAGAACTGACAAGCTTTTAGACATGACAGAGATAGAGAAATAACTAGAAATAACTAGTTTTCTTGGTCCCAAAGATCATGGGAAGGGTGTAGGTATGGGAGAGGTAATAATAGTGAGGTGATGATGCTTTAATATCATTTTTTTTTCAATGACAACGTTTATTTAAATATTATAATCCTCTATGGCCAATTTCAATGGTAAATCATACAATATGATCTATCAATAAACATGCTTAAGGGGTATATTAAATCAAGATGTAGGTTTACTTTTTAAGATCAATTTACTAATTTAAAAAATGAGAAAGCAAAGCAAGTTGTTTTTTCCAACCATACATTCTCGATTCCTAGTTTTTTAATGGCGTTAGAAGTGTAGCATTTAACATTAGAAATGTCATGTATTTAAACTTTTTAACCTTATACTAATGCATTAAATTAGCTTCTCACTCATGTCCATTGTATCTCTTTGTGCTTGATAAAGTATAGGTTTCTATAATATCTTTGATTGTACAAGTCAACATATTTATAGTCAATTGTGTAAACACTAAATTCATTTATACTAGAAGATTAAGTTAATAACAAGGCATAAAGTCAATATAGTATATTTAATATGAATTTAAGAGATTAGAATTTAGATGGGGAGAATAACACGTGTAATTGATTCTTGTTCTTTATCATATAAAATTGCACATGACATTAATAATCATTAATTATTAATAATCAATTATAATGTTATTAGTAATTGAATAAAATTCAATTCTTGCTAATTCATTTGGTTAAGGTGTGGGTCTCGTCAGCAAGGCGACTAGAATTCAATTCTCCCTCATCTAAAGGAGACACCAAAATCTAACTAGTTGATGGTTGGTGTGACCCAAGATAAGTACAATCTCCAAATAATTTTAACTGCTTTAATACACATAAATCATAGTTTCTCAAACAAAAGATCACTCCTACCAATTAGAAAAGTTCTAACAAACAAATAAAAAATATTTTTTAACAAATAAAAAATATTAATTAAAAAAATCAATATATTTACTCACTCAACCTTATCCTAACCTCCTTCTCTCGTAATACCCCAAAAAAATTAAGACTACTTGATCTTTCTCCTTTCACATACTTTTCATTATACTTAACAATTATGTATAAGAAATATACTGCTTTCGTATATTTTTCAACCTAAAACGTATTTTTATGATATAAAAATGATCTTATAAGTTAGATTTGCTTGTATTTAATATTTATGCATCGATAATTTAATTACCCCATTTATATAAATTATTTTTCAATTCACACCTCCACCCACCCTTCTACTTACCTCAACTACTTTTAATTATAAAAATCAGTACCTGCACCTCACCCATGACCGTGGGATACCTAAACAAAACAAAAATAATCAATGACTTTTGAAGTTAGGAATATTAAAGGTGTTTTGAGTACATAAAAGCTAGTGTAACATCACCCTTCAAATTTAAGAAAAGAAATAACTTTACAATTTATATAAGATTTTCGAACTAGGTAGGATATGGAAATGGAATCACTAGCTATGTACATTAAAGTGATGCTATGTACATTAGAATGATGTGCTACCTAAAGAATTAACTTTATTCACGATACATTATAATTATAATGAGAGTATTTTTCACATATGTTTGTTTTTTTTTTCATAAAAAAAGATCTTATATATTTGATATATAATAAAGGTATCACCAGAAAATTACATAAGGACGACTTGTCAACACATGTTCATAATAGTACTCACATCTACTTACTAGAAAGTTTCTAACTTCTACCCATAACACCCTGTTTCCAGTATGTCGTTTTTCAATATTAACATATATCACAACCCATCAGGTATCTACCATGGTTAATTATGTAATTACCATTACATAATACACCACAGATATAATAAACCATTAAAGTGATGCTATGTAGATTAAAGTGATGCTATGTACATTAGAATGATGTGCTACCTAAAGAATTAACTTTATTCACGATACATTATAATGAGAGTATCTTTCACATATGTTTGTTGTTTGATATCTCTATTTCATTTTGATTTCTTCGAAAACATATATGAGGATGGACCTTTGTTCTTTGTATTTGGCAAAATCAAACCCTTTGACAAGGGTGGAAAATGAGAGTTTAACTCATTTTAACAAAGTTGATAGTAATTTATAATGAAAATTTTAAATAGCAGTATATGGGAGGATACTAATTACTATTTGTGGCCTTTGTTTTTGATATATTACTTATTTATATGTTGTATATGGACATGTGATGCATTTTCATAAACATCACACATGATAACAATAATGGATGAGCACACCAACTATGATATTGATGGTAAAGTATGTGGTTTCATGTATTTACTGGATCTTAATATTTCCAAAATGAGCACGCTAACTATGATATGTTTGTAAATGTATGTGGTTTCATTTATTTAATGGATTCTAAAATTTCCAAAAAGTTGTATGTGGTTTAATTTATCTAATGGATCCTAAAATTTCCAAAAAGAAGTTGTATATGGTTGCAATTTTTTTAATCTAAATTGTGATTTGCACCATCATACTTAAAAGTGGTGGCTGTCTTTGATACTAACCACCCAAATTTAAGAAGGCTTGAATGTTGAACATAGAGGATGTTGGAAATCCAATACTTCCATGGATTCTCACCATTATCTATTATTTATATTTGCAAGTGTAGAAACCATTGAAATTAAGGCACATATAAGGTAATGGACAAATTATGTCAAAATAAATTCATTACAAGAATAAGATATGAGTAGATTAGAGGGAAGAAGGATTACAATAAGATATAAATACTACATGTAATGAGGTAAGTTTTGATACCCTCCTTCTCAAGTCCAAACTCTCTCTAGTGGTGTTCCATTGACTTCATATTCTTTGATTTTGATTAACTTTGACTTCATCAACATTTTTATATTTAATACATATCTATAAAGTTATCACCTTAGGAGTATGCCCTCCTTAGGTTCTAATAACAAAACTTTGAATCTACAAATTGGAGCATGGTATTTTTTTCATAGATGCGCTACATGAACTCTTCTAATTGAACCCATAACACTAGGGTGTCTTTTTCTATCTTCAAAATTAAGGATCTAGAATAATTGTGTATTAAAATATAAAGGGAAGTGATTGATTCTCGATTACAACTTTGAAAAAGTGTAGATTTGAAGATTTGTCCTTTTCATCGCCTCTACAATGGAGGCTTTGAAATCCTTTGAGGATGATGTTGGTCCTCTGATTTTAACCCCTACATTGAGATGTAGCACTAGGAATAGGTCAATTCCTAGAGTGTTATAATCAATTAGCATAGAACCATTTTTAGCTTCTTACCTACAAAGATCAAGGTTTAATGGGTAGGAAGGAGCCACTTATTCTACCAAATCATAGTCTCCATGGTTTTAATGTTGTCAAATATTTTCATCTCCATGGTTATAATGTTCTTGGAATGGATTGTCATAAGATTTTCATGTCTCCTCTTGGAGACACTTCATCAAACAAAAATTGGTTGGAATCCTCAAGCCTTTTGACATTTCACATTTTGTTGGTAATGGGAATTCTTTAGTGCTTAGCATTGATAGAACTTGATACTTTCCCTCTGTTAAATTTTTTTCACTATCCATAGTTTTCTATCATCTTCAATAATATAACCGACGCCTTAAGTTCCTTATTAATGTGATCCTCAATGCACCAGTACAAAATGGGTGATAAGTGACTAAAAATGGGTGATAAATGACTAAATTTGGTCACATGGCCACTGGTCATAAATTAGCAATCTCTTATCATCCAACCAAATTGTTCATTTATCACTTGACCATAAATTGCTTGAATTGCTTCATGTGTTGATCGTATATTTGGCCATTTATTTGGTCATTAATTGTTGCTATTTGGTCATTAATTATCATTGTTTTCTCGTACATTTAGTCATTGATTGTTGTTAACTGGTATTATTTGGTCATTGATTGTGTTAACTAGTCATTTATTTAGTCATTAATTGTTGTTAACTGGTCATTGATTAGTCATTCCTTTATGTTGATAGGGAACAAAGGAATCAAACTACCAACCTCCTACTCATCCGTATTTAGGCAGGAATGCAACAGAATACACAAATAACCATAAAAACAAAGATGGAGCGGAAATAACACTTCATTTCATTAATATCAAATAACTGAAACTTGTTTACAGACAGGATGGAAATAAACTAGCCAGAGTGTTGGTGGCTTATCTATGAGAAGAGATGTGGCGGCTACATGCCTCTGAACTCTATGTTACAATGAGGCTCGAAGGCCTATATATTATTGAGAAACAATGGAAAACTCTACACATCCAAAAACCTAACCCTAGGAGGTGAAATGATAGAATATGGGCCCCATTGGGTAACTTGGTACATCAATTTCCCGGGGTCGTAACTTTGGCATGTTATCTCCATTTGACGCACATGTTACATCGTTAGAAATATATATTCGACTATATCCAATTACAACAAATATTGAGTTTGGAATGGACTCATATTTTCCCAACCATTCGATGTTGAAAAAACGTCATTTAGGGCCTCAAAACGGCTTCGAAAGTTTAGGTCCCGAAAACTGCCAAAAATAGTAAATTGTGCTACAATTAAGGAAACTAAAAAACTGAAAGAAAAAATGGTGGAGGTCCAAATGGAATATGCGGGTGGCCACCAATATCCTCTTGGATCACCTACCTATAAGTCAGGTGCTTTTCCATTGAGCTAGCACCCTTGAATAGAATCAAAGTTCAAACTAAAAATATATCACAAACTCTTACAAACATTAACAAACTTATATTATAAATAAATAACAATATTGACATTTGGTGAGTAGAGCTCTATCAATCTCAAAATTCCATAATAATGAAACCATCTCAAGAGATCTCATTATGGTTACCATTAAAAATTTAGCAATGGACATTGTAAATGAGACACGTAAAAAACTGATATGAATTATTTGTCTTCAATATGTTTTATATAATAAAGAACATTATGCTAAGGGTAACTATATTATTTAAGAGAATGGGATACTAGAAGAGTCTAACGATCGAGTCATGCAATGCCGCAAAGAGTGTTCATAGGTTATTATTATATGTCTGTGGCTAGCAGAATAGTGGTTCAAAAACTTTCAACTCTGCTTCATTGTAGAATTACCAGTGTGGGTTTTAACTGTATAGCAAATTTTTAAATGATTTATGCTACAAGGAACTCTAGTTAAAATAGATCCTAGGTGAGGGTCTTACTAGTATTCTATAATGTTTTTTAATTCATTGAGCAGGTTTGATGCATTGATCTTATGTAAGTTAAGTATTTTTGGAATAGACTCACAACATTTAGTGGTTACAAGCATTATGTAGTGTGGGATCACAAAGTAATCAAATTGATGCCAAAATGTATTAAGTTTCCTCCATGCTCTACATTGACCTATGGCTACTATGACCATACATGGAAATTTGTTTGTAATATCCATCCTTAAACATGGTTGTTTTTAATCAGTTCAGATGTGTTTGTACATGGCTTCCACTGGCTAAAATGACAGGATCTTCCCTCGAAAAAAGAGCCCATTATCGTGACTGCATTAGGTGCATATATGGAGATAATACATGTGAAATAAACCAACATTGCAAATATGGCACTCAACATTAGTGTGCACCATATCTAAGATGGTTGCGTTATTGCTCCTTCAAACAATTCAAATAACAAGTTTTCCTACTTTTAAAGAAAAATCACCTGCAATTTAGGAGAAGGGCACATTCCTCCCATAAGAAAGCAAGCTTTATGCATCATCTGCAGATGAAATCATTTGCTTAACTAAATCCTTTATCACAAGATTCCCTCAATGATGAACTCGAAAAGAAAAAGAAAAAACAAAAATAAAAGTAGCTTCAATATTCCACTTTCAAGGGAGATGATTTAGAAAGAAATATTTTAATATTTATTAAAATATACAAAAACAAAACATTGTGAAGAACAATAGATCACATTTTCCACTTACAAAATAGAAATAGAATTGAAAAAAAATGATAGAATAACATAAAAATCCAAAAACAAAAATTAAAACCTGAAATATAAAGTCTTAGCTAAGTAATTCTATAACAAAAGGTTTACATAAAATAACTATTTAATTGCAAAAAAAGGAAATCAAGTTATGATTTGACAACTTCAAAAGCATACCAACAGAAAGATAATCTCTAACTGAATAGCACCAGCTTTGTTATTATCTCCACCAAGTCATTCAAAAGTATCATGTGTGACATACAAAAGAAATTACAAATTCATAGATGAAAAATGTGCATATAAAATAATCTAGCAAGACAACCACTAAGAAAACTTGCTATAAATGTCTAGAGTCCCTAACCATGCAGCTATTACTGTGGTTGGGATGGTGTATAATAGTGATTGAAAAACAGTTTATTATAAAACTGAGATATGAGGTGTAGTAGGGCTTTAGCCCTTGCTACAGGCAGGAACAACTCCCTTCCGTCTATAGGACGAAAGGGTAGGGTTCCTGTGAGGATGGGATGAAAATGAAATAAAAACCTGCAAACAAGGTTAGGGCCTAACTGTAAAACCCTGCATAAAACTGTTAACAAACAAAGCAGCTGCAAGACATCAATGGAAACCTGCATCAAATTATTAGAAATAAACCTGCAAGCAAAATATGTTAGAAAACTATAATAAAAATGACATGAAACAAAGATTATACCTTTTCTGGGTGGAAATGGGCCACCATGCCCTAGCTTGGGGGAGCGCGTCTCTTTGGAATGGGAGCTTTGGCTCAATGGAGGAATGGAGGAGGGGGAGGGTGAATGGCTTGAGAGGCAAATGGTCTCAAGGCACTCACACGAGCAGCATAATGATAGGGAGATGAGAAGTGATTTGAGAGTGACCCCCACCCCTCTATTTATACTTTTTCTCAATTTTTTAGGGTTTTAAGCCCATGGTTAGGGCTTTAGCCCCTTTTTTGGGATTTCATCCCCTTTCACCCAATTGTTAGCTCCTTTGGGGGTTTTAAGCTCCTTTGAGGGGTTTTATCCCATGTTTGAAGGTTTTATCTCCTATGAGAGCTATTTTGGCTCTTTCTAGGGGTTTTTAAGCCTTTTTTTATATTTTTTATCCTTTTTGAGGGTGTGGGGGTCAAATGAGGGTCGTGCATAGATGTCCTTAAGTGGTGTAGGTCATGTAGAGCTCAATGGGGGATTTTTTGGGTTAACAAATTTCCCCTTGATGTGTGAGGGAAGGAGCTCATTGTATGGCCGATAGACATCATAGGATTTCCTAGGGAGAGGTGGTGCTTTTGGGGCTGGGACATGGTGGCTTTTGGATTTTGTATTAATATGGTTCCCATCAGTGGGTGAGATACAAATAATGTGTGACATGTATATGGATGAGGCGGGCATCCCCATTCTCGTAGCGATGTCAAATTAATAATGTGATCTAAGCTCTATAATACAAGAGTTGATCATATACAACTGTTGTTACAATAGTGGTTGCCTCAATGAGAGGATGAATACAATACTGATATGAAGAACTTCTACATTGGACCCATGGCATTCTCATGGAATACTATATATTCATGACTAATGGTCTGCTGGATCTGGAATGGTACATACCTATAGGGACCTACTGACAGAGAATCAGAGTCTCTGTGGTACAAATATGTTGCATCAATCATAAATCTATATAGAATCATTGCTGGGGCTTCTAAACACTGTCTCCAACGCAACCCGAAAAACATAATGAACCTATTGGGGTCCCTCAAATAGACTCATCAATGTTCTAGATTTAGGTGACATCTGGGGTCTTCGACCAAATACTACACGGACCATTACCTTATACGAATCTCAACGGTGTGATGATGTAGCTGGAGTCGATCATGTGAGAAACAACCATCCCAAGAGGCACTAAGGACTCCTCTAAAGTGGTCCAAGGAACTCATTAATGAGGTTAATGAAACTAGGATATAGGGACTCTGGAATACATGTGTTGTTGTCGACAAAGGGAGACCTGCAACTGGTCAAGGCAATGGTGTTTCCTTGACCAGAAGCACAAGGGAGATAACCGAAAGATGTGAGACAATATGAAGACTGACCCACTGAATGGGGAGGGGGGAAGTTGAATAGGGGTAGGGAATCATGGTGGAATCAAACTTCCTTTACTCAGAGTATGACGGCAGGGCGGACCAGGCAGCAAATGAAACTGACTCATGGGAATGGGATCATAGCTATAATACTGGGAATGTAACTGCAGATGTGAAATACTTGGGGGAGGTAGACACTTTTGATATTGATAGGATCCAAGGAAGACACATTGCAGATTACTCTGAACAAAGGCGACCCAAAGTGGGAATGCTTCCAAACTGTTATCTGTGGGGTGGTGTCTAGCGACACCGTTGTGGTACAATCTTGTGGATTTTTTATGATACCGAGAAAGTAAATGCTCGATGGTGCTTTCAATTTTAGAGAGTCTGAAAGCATGAATAAGACTCCAGTGGGGGCTCTTTTTCATTGGTAGTCTCCTGTGCCCAAAAAAGGATAAAAGGATACAAAGGATAGCTCGCCCATCCTTTATGGGATGAGAGATTTATTTACCGTTGGTAGTCCAATCAGGCTGGAAAAGGTTAAACCTATACTGACTAGACAGTCATTCATATACTTTTATGAGCATGAATGAAACCAAGTTTGCTCGGTAATATTTTCTTGATGACAAAGGTGGAAAAGACCTTAATGACAACCCATGGTGAGAGTTTTTGTAAAGTTCAGCTCCTCTTCCTGAGAAAGCATAAAAGGATGCAGAGGGGAACAGTCTTGGCTTGAATGTGCCACATTGGTCCTTTTCATTTGATGGTCTACATTGTTCACAAAAGGAGATAAATGAGATGATATAGACACCCTTTCCTATACTTTAATGAGTGGGAAAGGAAGAAGCTGCACTCGAAAATCTTTTCATTCTTTTATGAGTCTGAAAAGACCTTAAAAGAAACTCTGGTATGGTCAACCGATTAAGGAGGCACTGGTGGTGCCCCCATGTCGGGACAGTGGACAGTGGTCCAAAGGTCATCTGTTCAGTATGGATGGAGAAGGTGTCTCTTAAACATACTAATACATGCACGGGATCGATCATGGCAGAGGCATGCAAGTCAGTGTGGCAAAGGCACGCAAACCAAGGTGGCTCTGGGACAGAGGTCAGGATAGTTGTGTGTGAGTTGTGGTGGATGGAATTGACTACATGTTATTTGAGTGCAAGTCCGGAGGCACTTATGTGACGAATGCATGAAAAAATAAATGATCCTTCATCTAGGTGGTGGCCCGGAGACCTGCATAAGGTGCGGTGGATGGATTAGATAGCTATATGCTAAAATAAAAATGATCTGCCTTCTGGGCAGTGGACCGGAACCCGCAAGAGTGGCGGTAGGAAAGTGTAATGTAAGTACAGGTCCATAGACACTTACATCACAATGATGTGGCTTGTAAACCGAGGTAATTTCCAGGAAGTGGTCCTGAAAATTACTTGTTAAACATGAGACGATGGTCTCATTAAATGATAAAGGATGGAATATTGAGCTCGAAGGTGTGAGGGGTGTCTCAAACAGACTCTGTGTGACTCTACCTAGCAGCTAATGATGCTGCCCCTAATGGGGGTCTCTAATTTGTGGTAAAAATGTTGTAAAACAAAAAAGAAAAATTAAGTGACTCATTGGTGATGTTAAGTGTAAAATCTCTTGAGGTAGAGCCCATTACAGGGGTTCTCCAAGAGATGTCCATCAGATTCAATAAGGGCGTATGCCCCTTTTCCGAGGTAATAGTGGATGACGTATGGGCCTTACCACTTTGATTCAAACTTTCCTTTTCCTAACTTTTCATTGGGTTGGTCATAGACCATAACTATATCGCCTTCACTAAGGTGTGAGGGTGGACATGGGAGTCATAATGGGCCTTTAACTGTGTTTTCACTGCTTCGATGGCTTGGAGGGCATCTTGGCAGTCTTCTATGGTTTTCTCAAGTTGGAGGAGTCATTCTTCCAAAGGCAAAGTATCAGGGAGGAGTTCTACCGCGAGGCGGAGGGATGGGATCTGGAACTCTATAGGGAGTACTGATTCAACGCCATGTACTAGGAAAAAAGGGGTGAAACTAGTTGTGGTTTTTGTGGATGTGCAATAAGCACATAGGGCGAAAAACAACATGTGATGCCAATTGGTTTTATGGTTTCCTACCATCCTTTGGAGCATTGTTTTAATGATCTTGTTGACTGCTTCAACTTGGTCGTTTCCCTGGGGGTAGTAGGAAGATGAGTACTAGTGTTCGAATTACAACATGGTTGAAAGTTCATTCCAAACAACATGTTAAAAGTGTTTACCTTGATCTCAGACCAACTGTTTGGGAACATCGAATCGTGAAACAACATGGTTGAATAAGAAACATGTCGTCGTTTCACTTTTACAATCAAATGTGGGCATGGCATCGGCCCACTCAGTGAAGTAATCAATTTCCATAATGATGTATTTATGACCGTTGGTCGAGGCAGGGTTGATTGTCATGAAGTCAATTTCCCATTTGCAGAAGGGACCGACTGTGACTATGGGGTGTAACGGTGTAGGGACAGTTCTTGCCTTTGGGGAAAAGAGTTGACATCTGCGAAAATGTTTGACTGCCTCTATGCAATCGGTGAAGATAGAAAGCCAGAAGTAGTCGGCCCGTAGAATCTTCTAGGTAGTTACCAAATCAGAAAGATGGCCTCCGCAGGCTCCACTATAGCAGTCGTTAAGGATTTTCTTGGCCTTGTCGTGGGTGAGGTGCCAACGTAGGATGGTATCGATGCCTCGATGATATAGAACATCTCCAATAAAAAGGTGGAAAATGGCTTGATGTCCGATGCGTCGCCTATCCTCATGGTTTAAGTGAGCTATGAACTTCTATGTTTGTAAATATAGAAGGATGTCCCCATACCATGGGTCCTCCGTGGATATGACGAATAGAAAATCATCACGGAGGTCATCCTTGGGTGGTGGTGACATGGTCAATGGGGGAATATCTGTCATGACCGCGGCCAGCGCGATAGTTGGTGTCGAGTTTTTGGTGAACGGAGATCAAGAATAGCCTAAAATTTGAGGGGATCAACGATTATCCCTTTGTGGGATATGATGAACCCAAGTAGATGGCCTGCTGGGACACAAAAAATGCACTTTAGGGGGTTCAAGCGAATTTTGCACTTGCAACATCGCAAAAAGACTTATCGCAAGTTGTTTATATGTTGTGCTCGTTTTGGTGATTGAGCAGTAAGGTCATCTAGGTAGACCAAGATGATGTGGATTAGGTCGTGGAAACAATATGTCATGGTGTGCTAGAAGTTAGATCCAGTGTTCTTAAGACCAAAGGGCATTACTCAATAGGAGAATGTGCCCCACGGGGTTGTGAATGCAGTATTGTAATGATCTTCTTTATGGATCTAGATTTGGTTATATTCAAAAAATCCGTCCATGAAGGAAAAGACCTCATGTCTAGCGCATGCGTTGATTATCTGATCGATGAAGGGAGTTGGGAAGTTGTATTTGGGACATGCCCCATTTAGATCATGGAATTCTGTACAAACGCAGATGGTACCCTATTTTTTATTCATGAAAATAGGATTTGAAACCCAAGTGCTGTACGCAATGGGGTAAATGAAGTTGGCTATGTCCAGCTTCTCAATTTTAGCTTTGACTGCGACAACTTTGGAGGGATGGATGGGTTGTTGATTTTGGTGCACGGGGGCCACATCGGGCCATGTGTCGATGTGGTGTTCCACAATGGATGGATCCAACCCGAGCATTTCAGTGTAGGACCAGGCAAAGACGTCACGGAATTCTTGGAAGAGGGCTTTGTAGGAAACTACTTCTTCCAAGGAGAAGGATGCTCCAAGCATGATTTCTTCAACAATCTCAAGATTGGTTGAGATGTTGGTTTTAGTGATTGGCAAGATCTTGGCCATGTTCCCTTCTTCAAAGGCATCTGGTGGCGGAATGGGATTTTTGAACCAGTCAACTTTCCCATGAATGAAATCTTTGGTTTCCATGAAAAATTGGTCAGACTGCGACACAAGCTCTTTGAGGAGGAAGAACGAGCGATGGTGCATGTCATCCCATGGGTATTCCGGGGCAGTTAAGGATTCAAGTATCTCCTTATCATTGCAGAAGCAATGAAGAGACAGGTCTGATGGACCATCGATGATGGTGGAGACAAGAGGGCTGTAGAACTGGACATCATGTAAATGGACATGGTGTTTGAAGAAGGAGGTGGGGGATGGATTTCTTCGATCAGAGTGATCTCAGATTCAAGGGAATGTTGTCGAAGGTTGGCTAGAGCCATTCGAAACTCGGACAAGTCCTGGAAATCATGAGAATAGTGTCCATACAATCCGCAGAGGGCGCAAGCATGGTTTGTTCTTAATGACTTGTTTCTCACTATTGGCCCACTTGGGAGCTCAACCATGGGGAGGTTTTACATTGTATCCATTGCATCCAAATGCGCGTGGATTATTGGAATTTTAGGGCAATTTTGGGTTGGATGGCCCTGTTCTTTGCAAATGGCACAAGGTAGGATCTGTCGAGGTTCAGTAGTAGCTTTCGCATTTTTTCCCCTGGCCCTTTTTGGGTGGGGTGGTGTGGGTGTGGCTACGGTGGTTGGTTTTTGCGAGCCAAGTGGAGGATGAGATTCGATCGCAATGGGTTGCACGGGGGTTAAGACTACTTGGGGCATTGGCGGTTGGGTGGGTGGATCAAGGCACCACATGGGAATCCCCAACATGAAATTGGGTAAGTTTAAGGTAGTCATTACTAGCTTACTCATGACACCAGGCAGGGGAAGGAGGAAGGGAATTGTGTGGAGTGGGGAGGAGCCCAGATAACTCCCTGATGGTTGCATATGGGGATGAGGTTGTGGTGGCGGCTGCGTATAATGTTGTGGCTGCGGATGATGCTATGGTTGCTGATGATGCTACGGCTGCTGATGGTGTTGCAGCTACGGATATGGTTGATGTTTAGGTGCAGCAGTGCTGGATGAGAGCATGTACAAATACGTAGTCTCATTTGGTGTCGATGGTGGTGACACTAAGGGGAAAGAAACTGTCATGGTGGTATCAACAAAAAACCTAGGGCCCACATTCAACAATGGGGAGGCTGGTATGTTGTCAACCATGGTGTTGATGGCGGGGATTACAGTGGTGTTTGCAGTTAGCCCTTGCGGATCAATGGTGTTGATCGTAGGGATAACATTGGCGAGTGTCGTTAGCCCTTGCGGATCGTGATAAGTCAGTTGGTCAACCATCACAATTTTCCCTTCATGGGGGAACGTCATGAGATGAAAAACAGTTGATGCTATAGCTCTCATGGCGTACATATAACTTCTTATGAGGAGAAGGTTATAGTCCAACTGAGCATTGAAAACCTCTATGTCAATCAGTATTTTTTTCCAGACTAATGTGATGGGGACATGAGGGAGGATTCCTTGGGCTTTAGTGGGGTGGCCATCATAATCCTGTAGAGTAGTGGAGGATGGTTGTAGAATTGGGGATCTAAGCTTCTGCCAGAATAAGGTAGACATAATGCATGTGGATGCCCCCTCGTCCACTATGCATCAGTGCACGACCAAATTTCGAATGGAAACCAATATTTGGAAGGAAATGGTTGATGGCATCTATGGTTCTCCATTCTCTGTGTCGAATGTGGCCAACTTGGAGTCGAAGGGGTCTACAACACTGAGTGTGGCTGGTAAGGCCTTTCGTTGCATTGGGTAAGTTTTGAGTACCTCAAGAGCAGACATGGTCGTAGGTTTTTGTGCCAAATCATCCACGATGATGTAGCTTACAGTAGCTCTAGCTATGACATTGTTGGAAACCCATCGTATGGGGGGGGGGGCAGAGGAAAAGGGGGTAGATGAAGAGGTGCATTGGTTGTTTTGGACGTAGATGCCGCTGATGTATCAGCTGGTTCAGTGTTAGTTTCATACTGATTTCATCTCGTCTGTAAATTGACCTCTTCAATTGTCATTGCTAGCAGGTGGTGAACACCTGTTTCTACTGTCGAAGGTGCCCTTGGGGCGTTGGGATTGGGTTGGAGAGAAGGTGCCACTGCTACCAGTCCTTGGACTGGCAATGAGTTTTGGAGGACCATAGGTGGAGGCCCTGGTGATGTCATATTGGGTTGAGCTGGGGCTCCCATATTGGTAGCATGTTGAACCTCATTATGAATGGCCTACTTAGCACGACCCATGAAGAGGAATTCGTGTGTATAGTGCATGTAGACCTCACATAACTTGCATGGCTGATTTGTGTGCAACGGAGCATTGCATCTAGGTTCATTTGGTTGTTGAGGATTTTGGGCTGGCCTGTTTGCCCCGACATTGTTGGGAGGGTTTGGTTGTTGACCGCCTCCCTACAGTTGATTGTTTCCTTAGTTCTGGGATCGGTTATTTCTGGCTTACCATTGTTGGTTATTAGGGGCTTGCTGGTTGGGATGGTTTTGTTGTGCAAACACCTATCCTAAAGGTGCTGGCGAAGTGGGGGTGGGGGCTTTAGTGGCTTGCATAGGTGTTGCATAGTATACTTGGGGGGGTGCAGGTGCCACAAATGTGGGCATTTGTCCCGCATATTGTTGTGTCATCCTGGATAATTCTTGGGCCTGCTGCAGTGGCATAGGTTGTGAATAAGAAGTGGTAGCTCCAAATTGGGACATCATTCTTGCATAGTCCAGAGTTTGGTTTTGGTAGGCAACACTGGGGGTGTTGGTTGGTTGTGGTGGTATTACAGGTGGTGTTGGATGGTGATGTGGTTGGTGGGAGACAGAACCAATGATTCCATCTGTGGCATGGGATGCCCCCGGTGCATCCCAGTAGGAGGAGCCTGAACGAGGAGTGTTTGGAATGATAGTGTAAAGGTATCTAGACTGTGCATAGATCAGATCAAACTGATGGGATTTCAAGATGGCCTCCTCTTTAGATTGGGGATGTTCAGATGCGACGTCCTTTGCTATACGTGGTAGCAAATTTTTTAGGAACCAATCCAGGAAGATCATGTCATCAAATTGAATCTTGCACAAACTACGACATTGCCGCCACTCATGGATGTGGTCGATTATGTGGGTTGCAGTATTATGGTGGCAAGATAGTAAGATCTCCACCCCTTTGTCATATCTAATGGGGAGTTGGAAATACTGCAGGAACATGAAATCCAAGGAGTTAAAATCCGGGTACTTGGCTTGTGGTAGCTCAATGTACCACTTGGCTGCAGCACCTGTGAGGGTGTGTTTGAACAATCTGAGTCTGATCAAATCATTTATGATGCTATTTGATGAGCACCATAGGTGAAACGTCATGATATGATTTTGGGGCACTCCCCTACCTTCCCTTCAAACTTGGGAATGTCTGAGGGGATTTTGGTTGGCATAGGAGGCTAAAAGGTTTGATGGCAGATAGGGTCATTTGTTAACCGATCCAAGTCAGGCAGGTTGAGGCATGCCATGAAAGGTAGGTTTGACCCAAGGTTGATGTGTGATGGGGTTTACAAGGACATGATGCACCTGCATGGTTGGGGGTACTTGTGGCATAGTTGTGGATGGGCCACTGCCCCCAAGTGTGGTAAATAGAACTGTGTGAGTGGAAGGGCCACTGCCCCCAGGCATGCCAAATGGGACAGTGTGAGTGGATGGGACACTGCCCCCAGGAATAACAGGTGGGATAGTTTGATTGGTCAGTATGGGTGGTGGTAGCTAACTTATGATGGTTTGCATGACTGTGCTAGGGCCACCAGCATGGGTTTTGGTGGTAGTGTGGGGTATGGAAATGGGTCCACTACCAATCACTAAGATAGAAAATGGATTCAGGTTTGCACCAGCCATGGGGCTAGTTGGTGCAATATGTAGATCTGGCTCAAACTGGTATGATTCTGAGTTTGAATCAGAGATTGTGTGGCCTTCTGATGGTGTAGAGGGTCATCGAGAATGGTCTCAACAGTGTTGGTTCAAGGACCCAAACTGTGGTGGATCGCCTCTCAGGCGTGAGGAAGAAAGTGGGGGATCAATTGTGTCTGATTGGTATGTTAAGTGGTGAAATCAGGTGGTGACATTCTGGACCCTGGTTTCAATGGATTCCTATTGGCTTTTAGGTGGTCACTCAGCCACCAAGATTGCCAGGATACAGCGCTTGAATTTTTCCTCACAGGAGTGCTAGTTAATCGGTGGGGGTCATTTCCCGTTTCACTTAGTAGTTCCTCTGAGCGGCCAGCTACTTTGGGGTTCCCGTGGTACTCCTCACAATGATTTTCTGGGCTGAGCCCAAGTACTTTTCACGGTTAAGGTAGTCAAGGACTTATGTCCTCAAAGACCACAAGTGTTTGAATTAGTGTAAATTATAAATTTTAATGGCTAGCTCAGCGTCATGAACTGAGTTTAGTTGTTTTATGTGGTATGGTTTATGTGCATATCTTTTGTATTTTTGTTACACTTGGTGGCTTCTTGTATGGTTTATGAATAGTCCGCAGATATTGTATTGCATAACTTATAACATGAATCAATTGTTTATGATAGCAGTAAATTGTGAACAGAAAATTGAATACATGCCATACCTGAATCTAAACTATGGTAGCCTGACTAGGTGACTGTCTTACACCTGTATTTCTCTTCAACCAAGAAAGAGTGTTGAGCTCTCAACACAATGGGACTAAGCCCATCCATAGATCCTCTGGTTAATCTCCGAGTGCAAGGTCGGTCAACAGGGAGGACGTAAACACCGTGAGGCCCCCTGGGCTTACCACCCCCTCTACCTTCCAAGTCACCTATTTTTATTGGTTTTAAAAAATGACAGGTGAAGTGCCTATTACTATATGAGCTTCACCCTTCGTCTTATCCCAGAATACCCCGAAGGGTGATGACTTGGTAGAGGAGGAAGGGCTAGGCAAGATATCATCTTCCAATTAAAAAAATAAACCTAATCTATAGTAATTTTGTTCAAGATTTAATCAGATTATTTAAACCATTAACCATTTGATTTAACAATGATTTACCTAGATTGAAATGAAATAAACACATACTAATGGACAGAGGTGGCTGAGATGCATTGACAGTTCCAATAACTTTAAAAATCTCAATTTGAGAGACAAATCGCTCTTTTCGAGGGAAATGTGGTGAGGGGTTCGCCAAATTTTCCCCAAATCAGGGGAGGGGATCGCTCAAAAACTAGAGACAGAAGCAATCTAATTTCTGGGATGAAGTCACACCTTTCAGGCCTGAATGAGCGACCTGGTCGCACCTTTCAGCCTGATAAGAGTGACCTGGTTCGAAAGATGAATTTTTTTTAGCTTGAGCCAGGACCGGCCGATAGTAACCTGTACTGTGGATGAACGGGCTCGATTTGGCCTTAAGGAGGCTTGGCTATGAATTAAAATGCATAAAAACACAGATTTAATATAGATTTGAAAGAAAACTAAACTAGGGTAAATAAAAATTGAAATACAAAAATTAAATCAAGGGATCCTGTGGGATCGACCTGGTATGGTCGCCAGTTCTATAGTAGGTCTTTCACACTTGCTACGAGAAAGAACAACTCCCTTCCGTCTATAGGATGGAAGTGTAGGGTTCCTATGAGGATGGGATGAAAACGAAATAAAACCCTGCAAACAAGGTTAGGGCCTAACTATAAAACCCTGCATAAAATTGTTAGCAAACAAAGGAGTTGCAAGACATCAATCAAAACCTGCAACAAAGTATGAGAAATAAACTTGCAAACAAACTATGTTAGAAAACTATAATAAAAATGACATGAAACAAAGATTATACCTTCTTTGGGTGGAAACGGGCCACCATGCCCTAGCTTGGGGGAGCACCTCTCTTTGGAATGGGAGGTTTGGCTCAATGGAGGAATGGAGGAGAGGGAGGGTGAATGGCTTGAGAGGCAAATGGTCTCAAGGCACTCACACAATCAGCATAACGATAGGGAGATGAGAAGTGATTTGAGAGTGACCCCCACCCCTCTATTTATACCTTTTCTCAATATTTTTAGGGTTGTAAGACCTTGGTTAGGGATTTAGCCCCTTTTTTAGGATTTTATCCCCTTTCACCCAATTCTTAGATCCTTTGGGGGTTTTAAGCTCCTTTGAGGGGTTTTAGCCCCTTTCTGGAGGTTTTAGCCCCTATGAGAGCTATTTTGGCTCTTTTTAGGGGTTTTAAAGCACTTTTTTATATTTTTGAGCCTTTTTGAGGGTGTGGGGGTCAAATGAGGGTCGTGCATGGATGTCCTTAGGTGGTGTAGGTCATGTAGAGTTCATTGGGGGGATTTTTTGGGTTAACATGAGGAATCCATACCTTTTCCAACTTGAATGGGTTGCATTATTAATTGAAAAATGAAATCCTAAAATGAAAGGCTTATATAATGAAGTAAATAATTGTATTCAATCTGTATCACATTGAAAAATTTTACACATTTATCATAGTTTATTGCTATGAAGACAATTTGTCAGCTTCTCCTTAAAACGAATTAAAAACAATAAAGTCATCAATATTCTATTTTTTTTAACATTAGTAGACTTGTAGGGATGGAATAAGAGTAATGATGTCCATGTAATGTTACAATGTATAATATGTAACATTTATGTTGTATAATTATATGTAACGTTGTTATGAAAATTTGAATTGTTCCATTTTAAACTAAGGCAAGGTTGTAGGGTTTGTTGATTTAGTATCATGTCTAGATACGATCATGTATACATTGTACCCTCCAGTAATGTCTACAATTTAAAATTTTTAATTGACATCATTTTCTCATTTAAATTTAATTAGATATATTTGAAATGCACAATAATTACAACAACTTCAAAATCCAATCAATCAACCGTTTTCTTAAACTAAAATGATTGATTCCCTCCACAAAATGCTGAAAATTCATTCTTTAAAACATATATATTATGTTTCTACTTGCTCTCTTAGTGATTGGTAGCTATGGGACTTGACATAAATTATCATAGGTGAATGGAATACTTACTTAGTGAGCAACATGTTGGAATCTATGAATTTGTTGATAGAGTAACATGTTCGAGACGTGAGAGGTCGACATATCGACATATGACGAAATTTATATGTGTGTGTTAGGGTCAGGATTGCTTTCAATTTTTTTAGTATTACTAATTTTTCTACCAATGAAGTGCCTATAGTTAAGAATATGTGTTTCCTTCTGCAAGATCATATGTTCATATATTAAGGGATTTAGGGTATCTATACCTTTGTATATTTTAGCAGTTACATTGTTGCTCAGAGGGGGTCTCATACACCAAAAGGTAAGATATGTACATCTTTGTAGAGTTTAATAGTTACATTGCTACAAGGAAAGAGTCACATGCACCAAATTAATGTTTAGGTTGAGTGTACGAAGCCCATTGAAGAAAAAAAAAGAGTGTACAAAGTACAATTTGACAAGAGCACTAGTGTAGTTCCTCGTATCTAGAGACCCATGAACGTGATAGGTCAGCTAACCAAGATCTCCTTAAAAGGAAACTTTCAAGATATCTTTGCAAAAGGAAACTTTTGGGTGTTTTTGAAATGTATCACTCATGCAACACAAAGTCTTTCTCTTGCAAGTAAACCTTACACATATTTTCAAGGATCGTAGATTAAGGCTTTAGGGACGGTAGGAACCTTTCTCCGACCATGCGGCTTCAAGTATTGGAGATGGAAACAACTTCTTCAAAAATTTGAGAAGCTGGCTTTAATTCATTGACACAACAATTCAATTTTTCCAGTTGGTATATTCTTTCAACTACAATAGTTTCAAATACTTAATACAATGTTGTCTTTATGTATTGCATGAATCGAATGTTCACTCACTACCTCTCACACGGAGACTGTATATTCTTTCAACTACAATAGCTTCAAATACTTAATACAATGTTGTCTTTATGTATTGCATGAATCGAATGTTCACTCACTACCTCTCACATAAAGACTATGTAATCCTCACATAGGGCACTAATTCCTCCAGTGTTTACAAACATCTCTGATACCAAATTAAAAATCACACAGGTTTATGTGCAGTAAACAAAGAGTGATCCTAATATTAGTGCTTCATAAGGGAGACTTTCACCTTCTATTGATTTGATCAATAAAACATATATTTTTAAATGAAAGTAACTACCATAGTGAATTAAAAATTGATCATATGGATTCTCCAATTACTAGGTAATAAATTTCTATATTCAATTTTATATTTCTAACTATTTCTCTCATTGATAATACAATGCATCGACCAAACAATGAAGAAAAATATTTATTCTATGCACTTGACCTACACAACTGACATAAATCTTATAAAATTATAAATTATTTACTAACTTGGAAAGAAATAAGATAATTTTTTTAGTTCCAACCGCATATAGTCACTGCTCACACATACATTTTTCTTTATCTTAACTATTATTTAGAATATCATATGCTACATTGCATATAAATGTACTTTTAAACATTACACACCTTCCATAGTCACAAAGTGTCTCACATCCAACAAAACTCCCTCTTTTCGCAAGCAACCAACTGCAAAAAGAGATAAATGAATAATAACTCTTAGTTGAATAGGAAAATATGAAAGCTTTTTCCTAGGCTAATTAGAAATACTATCCAGTGCACAAACCTAGTCATCACAGAGAAAATCAATACAAAGAACTCATGAAAACCTCTTGTTCGGGTTTGAAGAACACAACAGATCGAATTTATATAAAAAAAGCAGCTAAAAATATACTTACAATTATGAGTGTTGTAATGGATCCATTCATCCATCTATTCTCCTCCAAAAGATGCTCAATTACAATGCAAGCATAGAGGAGTGTAACAAACAACGTTATTGCAACTACGAAGGAGTGATATGATGTAATAGAAAGGCCCGTATTCACTAAAAATGAACATAGAGGACCCATTTGAGCAACCATGGTTGAGTTAATAAGATCCCCCATGAACTTGATCCCCAACAATTTTCATTTTTTCTTTGAGAAAAAACAAAAACAAATCTAGATCAACCAACCCCGCATCAGATCAAATGTGGTCTTGCAAAATTCAATCTTGGAACAAATATCCCCATATGCATTCCCACACGGAATAAGAAATTTTCATTATGGGTCAGTCCAACACGAGAAAGCATTTCAAATTTTGGTTCGCATCGGTCGATTTAGACGAAAAAGAGATAGAAATTAGCAAAGTTTTTGTCCATTCTGACTAATCTATAATGGGAAAAAATGATGTCATTAGACGTAGAATATCTAGTTTCAAATTCCAATCCAGTTGATTTGTATGACAGATATAGAAAGGATAAAAGTTTTAACATTTCATGGAAATTGAACTGTCTAGTTCAAACATCAACGGTTTGGAGTAGCTCGTGATCATGGAGCTAACCTTGTATTATATGGAATATTGAAGTATCCTTGTCATTCATTCTGCTCATGGTTGGATTCCCCACTTATATGCTTTTAGTAGTTCTTCCACACTGAGAGATAGAATCATCTCGAAGAAATTCTAGTCTGATCTCGTCCTGTCTCCTTGCAAATCAAGACCTGCGGCCTTGAGAGCCCCTAAATAATAACAAAAGGTCGAGAGGGATTTTTTTTATTTGTTTGTTCTCTTTGTCCATTTTCGAAATTTAGATGTCATTCCAACACTATTAATTGAGTTTGGCCTTTCCACTTTCAAAATGAGATTTGACCCGAAACCTTTCTATGCCCTTTAAATAGTTGTTCATTTAGACGGTGACCAAATTCCATGAAGCAAAAACTTGGATACTAAGAAACTAGTTAAAAGGATATTAGAATCCATTCCTGAAGCAAGAATCATGGGAATATAATAAACCCACTTCATAATCAATTTTGATTAATTTTCTACCCACTAACCTAGATAGTTGGCATCCACTTGCACCACATGGTCAACACTTTCCATATATAACCCAGGAGCGCTTTAATCCTAATTCTAGGTTGATATTGTCTACTTTATTGACTGCTAGAATTAGTAACTCTGCTTTTCTGTAGATTATGTCGTTTACTACTTTATTCCATCTTTTCACTTGATAAGGTAAAGCAGGTCAACTAGTAAACTACTATATTTTGTTTCCAACCCATCCTCCATGATTTTCTCTCCATATTCCAGGTTAGATTTTTTTTTCATCATGCATGACAACTCACTCATATTTTAGCTAGTTTGTGAGGTCCTTGACTGATTTGGGAAGTGTTTTAGCCACCTATGGGGATTTATCATATTTAGTATGTCTATCTTTCTGATATTGATGAGTTGTCTGCAATACAACTCAATTTTACATATGAGGGATGTACTATTTATGTACACTATTGTTCATCATTATTCAATGGAAGGATACACTCCAATATTCATCTCTTCATTCATGTGATACAATCTCTATTCATCTCTCTATTTTTCCTGTGTATGCTTATGAGAATTTTCTTAGTAGCAAGATCTAATTCCTGTGATTCCTCTTAACATTAGAGCAGTTATTTCTATATGGCATCGTATCACTCCTACATGGTATCATAGTGCAATGTTTTTCAAGTTCAACAAAGTTGAAGAGCTATATTTTCTCTCTATCAGAGCGCATCCAGTCCCATATTCCTCTTTGAAGAAGAGCTTGTTATTAAGCTTACCATATTTTAACCTAGTTTTATTTGTGCAGGTTGCAAAGAGTTTATCCTTGAGCACATCAATGTATCAGTATAGATTCTTCTTCAACTATGATCCCAAATCCCTTAAAATATCATGAATGGAAATCCAAACTTGGCATTATATTGCACAATAAGGGACTCTATAGAGTTTCTATGGATTGATAAAATGAACCAAATTCTTTGGTTGGGAAAGCTAAGTGGCATAATAGTTTGGATGAAGCCTATGGATTGCTTTGCCTCTCTATTTATACCGATCTAATCTTTCATCTAGATGGTGTGACCACTCCAAACCAAGTATGGACCAAACATGAGTCTCTCTTTAGAGTTCAAGATGAGTTAAGAGTGCATCAGTTGGAGATTGAGTTATTCTCAATGAGTCCAAGCAGTTTTGACTCTACTGAGGGTTTCTTCACCAAATTCAAATCATGTGTTCTAGTGATAAAGCATTGTTGGATTGAGAAGAAATATGATCAAATAATCCTTTTAATTCTATCAAAATTGGGTCTTGAATATTCAATTTTTTGTGTCTACTTTTCATGCTACTAGGCTTATAGGTTTCTAATTCGAAATTGCCTTCTTTGTCTACTTTCTTTGATTCATTAACAAAGGAGTAAGATAAATTGATCCAGATTGGGGCTCTTAAATATTCCAAGGGAAAGGATCATGCTGTCATAGTTCAAGTAAGCAAGAATACCAAATCAAAAGAAAAGCAAATTATAAGAGAGAAGAAGCTACAGTCATAAATTGAAGATGAAAGTTCGAAGCCTACTGATGAAGATTCAAGGAAGAAAGTAAAGAATAAAGGTAGCACCTCCAAGTGCTCTTATTGTAGAAATGGATTTCATCCAAATAAGAAATGTTTGTCTCAGCTTCTTGAGAAGCACAACATCGAAATTCCAGATGAGCTAGAGAAGCCTGTTGATTTTTCATAACACTGTCATAGTGTGCAGTTCCAAGGTGATATAAACTATGCCTTGATTTCCAGAGTTAAATCCTTTCTTCATGTATCAAATATAGATTCATTTTCTGATATATAAGAATCATAAATATCATATCCTTTCTTTGATAAACTACCTATCAGTCTCGTAGATTCATCTATCAATAATTGTGATTTTCCACTAGATCCTAACTTGTCCTTGAGCATCTCTTCTTCACATGATTATAATTCTGATTTAGAATCATCTTTGCAGGATGATATACATGTCATGATACCAATAATACCACCATCCATACCCTCTACCACACGTCTAAATACTCCTAAGACTATACAAATCCCAAGTACACTAGTTGATTCCTCATTGGTCTCTTATGTAGTGTTACTTATATTACATGGTTTCAAGTATTGCTTATTTTCACTGGTTGGTTATACATGACCTTAGTCATTATTTTATGATATTACACATGTTTGGATCTGTTCTAAACACTTATGGTTCATATCTCAAGTCCAGTCATCATTCATATTTTTACACTCATCAGTTTTCCTCAGTTTCTCATACTTTTGCTAGTCTAGCCCTATATCCTCATGGAGTCACTGAAGCCTTTGGATTTGTTGTTCCATATTCTAATTTTTATGATATGTCATATTCTTTTAAGCCTCATATCATATCTTGGAAGGATCTAAATCATATTGGAAGAATTATGTGCGATCCACATCACAATTTTGTAGTTATACAAGGAACTAATTGTGTTACTGATTGTCTTGTTTTTTGTACTCTTTGGGAAGGTGTATGCACATATCTCTTTTCCATTTCATATTTTGTTTTCATATTATATTTTTTTAGCATAAAGAAGCATTCATATAATTCTCCTACTTCATCAGATGATGAGATACTAGGAGTCTCTCAACTTCCTTCTTGCAGATTCTACACTCTAGTGCATGACCATGGAGTTCATGATCTCTTCATCAAAGTATTTCACTAGAAGCAGTTCATCCAACTCATTCAAGTGAAGATAAATACCTATTGAAGACATGTTATTCAAATTTTGTGCCTTGTCCTTTCTTGAGGGAGGAATTTCTCTATGTGGTTTTGTCTCTTTCCTCACTTTTATTGACATGAATAATTGTAAAGGGTGACCATAGCCTTGTTGTTGGGCCCTATATACACTTGTATGCATCCATATTCATCTATATATCATCATAAAGTCAGACTTAAAAGGGGGTGTGGGAATATAATGAACCCACTTCATAACTTAGGATAAAATATTTAATCAATTTTGATTAATTTCCTACCCACTAGCCTACATAGTTAGCATCCACTTGCACCACATGGTCAACACTTGTCATATATACCCATTGAGTGCTTTAATATTGATTCTGGGTTAATCCTCTCTACTTTATTGACTGCCAAAATAAGTAACTGCGCTTTCCTACAAATTCTATCTTTTACTGCTTTATTCCATCTTTTCAGTGGATACAGTAAAGTTAGTCAACTAGGAAACTACTATATTTTGTTGCCAACCCATCCTCCATGATTTTCTCTCCATATTCCAGGATTAGCATGTTTTCCCATCATATATGATAACTCACTCATAGTTTATCTAATTCATGAGGTCCTTGACTGATTTGGGAAGTGCTTTAGCTACCTAAGGGGGTTTATCATATTTAGTAAGTCTATCTTTCTGAGCTTGATGAGTTGTCTCCAATACAGCTTGATTTTACTTATGATGGATGTAATATTTATGTACATTATTATTCATCATTATTCAATGAAAGGATACACTCCAATATTCATCCCTTCATTCATGTGGTTCAGTCTCTATTGTTCTCTCTATTTTTCTTGTGTGTGCTTATGAGAATTATCTTAGTAGAAAAATATTTTTATTATGATTTGTCTTAAAATTAGAGCTACTATTTCTATATGGTCTCAGAGCACTCCTACAAGAAACCCCAGATCTACACTTGAAGATGAGCCAATTTGCAGATTCTCTATAGTGGAAGATAATGGAATGTTAAAAAACAAAAGCCCCCAAAAAACTCCAATTTATTTTCTTTGATTCTCGCCTTGTGAATTTAATATTTTTTAAATGAATTAATATTATTATACTATGTATAATATAAAATTTAAAACATATTATATATTTATATTTAAAAACATATTAAAATTAATATTAATATTTTTATTAGTATTAATATTAGCATTAATATACATAGTAAAAACATATTAAAACTTATACTAACATTAATATCCATATTCATATCTATATTAATATTAAAACATATTATTATTATTATTATTATTATTAAAAACATATTATATTAACATTAGTTTTTTACAATAGTCTTTTTAAATGCATAAATTCAGTTATTTTGCTTATTCAATCCAAGACTCGACTCAACCACACTATGTCGAAGGAGGGGATATTTTGTTTTCTTGAAATAGGGGTCATTGGTGCTTTCAAATGTAGGAAGATAGCTAAGGGGTGGATTTTCAACTTTATGAGTTTGGATGAGCTAATAATTATGGTAGACGGTTGCGGCTTGTAAATTAATGGAGGATGAAAAATTAACAGTTTTTGGCAATCATGACTCAAAATACATTCACTTGCCAAAACTTTCACAGATTGTCGAAAGGGTCGAATGGTGATGATTTTCATCAAATGAAACATGGACATGACCAACATGTTGAGCTGAACCTAATGGTATAACAATCAATACATGATGGTGCTTATAATGAGAAACGACTAACTCCATGGCACAACTCAACATGACTGGCATGATGACACATAAGATGAAACTTGACAAGTGTGTCAAATGGGGCATATGTTAGTGAAAATAATGGAACAATGTACGGACATCACAAGAAAATCACCCTGGATATGAAAGTATAAACGTAATGGACTTGTGACAAAGTTTAATAGGTTCTAATTTGGCTACCCATTTTCTTACTAGTGATTTACAATGCTCCTCAAATAAATTGTAATTGAGGATTAAAATTAGACAATAAAAGCAATATCTGAAATAGATCCTATTGAAGAAGAGGGAATTATCCATTGTTTGAACAATGAAAAATTGCAATTTTGACAATTAAATTTTAAAATTTCGTAAATTTTAACGCTGTAAATGGATTTAGAGATCCCCTCATGGGTCTCTGAATCCATCCACTTAGGGGTCTTTGGATCCATATGCAGCGTTAAAATTTACGAGAATGTAACAAAATTACAATTTCATAAATTTTAACAATGGACATCTTATATAATTATTAACTTAGATTGTCTAGTCAAATTTTGTATCTCATGACTAAATTAGTCATATTTTTTATCCCATGACTAAATTAGTCATTTATTTTAGTCATTTTTAGTTGTGGTAACTTAAAATTGCTCAAATTTAGTCATATTTCACTTTAAAACACTGTTGTGACCAATGTTTTTTGTTGTTTAGTCATTTATTTCACTTGGTGACCAATTTTTTTAGTCGTCTGATCATTTATCACCCATTTTTCTACTAGTGATGGGACTGTATTCATCACCATCTATAAGTTACATGTGTCTTACTTTACAAATTAAAGATTACTGATAATCTTTAATTATTGTGTGATACATTTAAACTGCTTCATTGAAATTACTATGGTTGCTAAAACCATGCAAAATAATAAGTGGATTCATATTATTACTCTCATGATTGTACCATGTCCATGTCAATGTTTTTCCATAAAGATATAAAAAACAATTTTGTGATAATGATAAAAAATGTCATTGACTAATTCACCCTTTGAAAATTGTGAAAAAACAATCAAATCATTCTCTTTTTTGTTTCATCATCTTAATTTTCTCTTTCTATTAAAAGTTGTGAAATTCCTCAACTCTCGTTCTAATCAAAATTCCTACAATGGATTGAAAATGCCTCCCACTTGACGTGACAATCCTCAAGGAAATCATGGGTGTGGACTCTTGTACAAATATATGTGTACATAGGTATTGTGATGTGTGCTTCCCACAATCGATTATTCTCTCTAAGTGCCCAATGGCTACTTTAAGGTGTGAGGTAAATATATTATTTGGTGGGCCGTAAGGATAACATGGAAATAAGGATTGCAATTAAAATTATATTTATTCAGAATTAATTAACTATTTTTATGATGACCTCTTACCAGGGTTTTCAAATTGGTAAAAATTCTAAAGACTAGTGTGTTTTGAAAAGAGAGGAATCCAATCCTCATAAACTTAATGCTTGGAACATTTTTAAAGCATAATTATACATATTGGTATTTATATAGTTCGGCGGGATAGCTCAAGTGGTTGAGTATTGTAAGTTGTGAGTAGAAGGTCTCGGGGTCAAATCCTTGGGTGGTTATACATTAATATATAAGGGCCTCACTTGATGTCCCCATCGGGTTAGATCCATAATCAGAGTGAGGGGTGAGGCCCCTTTGGGTGCCCTCCTGCCCTCGTGATTTCTTCCTGTGGATGTAGCATCCCCCTAGGGAGTTTGTAAACCACACTTAAAAAAATATTGGTATTTATATTTTTAGAAATTACAATTGATATGGACATATAAAGAAAAATAAGTAAAACTAAGAGATGCTTTTATGTGGATGCTTTGTTTCTAAATAGTTGTGTGTTATTAACACATAATAGTAACATTTTTTTAATTTATTATGAAATAAGTATGTGGAAGAAATTCATTAATTTTGTTAGACATTATCAAATTATCTAATATTATTAAACAAATTCTCATGCATTTTATGCTATGGAACTTATTTTGTAAAACATAATTATGTATTTATGAGATTTTATTTTTTCCACATGGTTCACAACTTCAAGAATATTAGTTAGGGCTCATTACATCCACAACAACAATTCTAGGGAGGCCACCCAAAGCAGCCTTTCCTTGTCGACCCCAGTTTTAGGAGCCTAACCTCGAAGGACCCAGAGAGTTGGATTCATGATAATTGAACCTCTAACCTCAATATTGAACGGTTTTTGGAATCTAACTTCAACCAACTGAGCTATTTCTTGGGGCCATATGTATGTATGAGATATTAGAGAATATTTTTAATTTCATTAAAAGATTAAATAATCATATTTTTATGAGATATTAAAGAATATTTTTAATTTCATTAAATATTAAATAATCTATTTTAAACTTTTTTAGAGTTAAAAAATTAGATTATTTTTACAATATATGTTAGGTTTTTCTTGGCGTAGTTTAAATATTCTATGTTTTCAACTTTTTTTAGCATATTTTCCATCTTATGTTGTTCAAAGTTAGGTTGAAATCTTCCAAAAATCTAGAATCACATATATTAGCTATGTAAATTGCATAATTTGGGTGTCATAGGGTATTCGAGGGTGTTGAATCTATTTATGGATTAAAAAACACAACTACAACACTTCTAGGTTTGGATTTTACCAAAAACACATTGTTGGATTCCGACCAAAACACACTGTCAAGTCCAAAACATAGAATAAATAGAATGGTCCCTTTTTAACATTTTTAATATATTTGACTATTTTTTTTTTAACTACGATCACTTGACACAAATCTTATAAAAAAAAATTGAGGATTATGAAAAATGTTGGATGATTTCCTTTCCTTTGTTCTTCCTTATTTAAATTTAACTTGATCAAAGATTAATGAATATTCTAACAACATTAATTGCTTTGAATCACCCAATGAGGTCAAAAGTATCTAAGTTACCCAAGCCATGCTTAATGATTCTCTTTTTCAAAGCAACAATATTAGTTGTAAAGATGTTGAATTTTGAGTCATGAAGTATATCAATAACTACATCATACTCTTTAGAAGGTGAGGAAAAATTATTTCTAGAAGCTATATGCATAGATGGTTATGACCCTTTACACTTAATAGAGAGGTATATAGAGGTATTTATGTCATAAAAACAATTCTAAAATGCATAGATTTTAGGCATATCTAACTTAGTAAAGACAACTTTTTAGTAATGCATGTGAAAGGGATATTGCATAGTACCGAAAGTAAGATATTTTTTTGTATGTTTGCACAAAGGGAGAGGGGAAGGATAAGCAACAAGCATATTCACGCCAAAACAAATTAATTGTTATGTTAGTGTGGTTTCCCCCATTGACATAAAGATCATGATATATTTGAGGTTATATGTTGTTGCATATCACATCTATCAATTTAATGTAGATTCATTATAAAATCCTTCCACTAAGTATATTTTTCATGCTATGGTTAAACCTTTACTTGCTAATGAAAATTTTAGGCAAATATGATTTTAGTGGGCTCTGGATTGATGGGATAATACACACAACAAGTAAAATAAAAGAGTTTGGGGATATGTCAAACCCTGTAACGACTGAGAATGTGTATAAATTGTTGTAGGTGTGAGACAATCTCATGCCATAGGGAGGGTTATGGGCATCAAACTAAAAGGAAACATAGCATCTAAGAAGAGAAAGTATGCAATTCCATAACGGTGCATATCAGTGTAGTCCTAAGCTAACTATCCAAACTCCTTACCCAACCTAATTCTAAAATCCTTCATATTTATATAGTCTTAATATATTAAAAATAAACTCTCTTAACCCTACTAGATAATATATTTCTTTGATTTTCTCAAATTTTAAATCTCTAAAATAAACTTAGATAAATAATATTTCTTAATTAATATACCTACATAATATTTCTTAATTACGCCTAAGGAATTAAATAATGGATACGAAGTCTCAAATGATTCCCCTTCGGTCTGGCTTGTGTTATTTTGACACATGTCCCGTGGTTTTTGATGCATGGTTGTGCTGATCGTATTTTCGTCACCTACTAGCGGTTTACTCATTATCTTGGCAGTCACATGGGGCCCACCGCCCTATTTTCCTTATTCCATTCACTTTCCTTTAGTTGGATCCATTTCTTTTATTCCTCTTCCTTCCTAGAGCCCTAGCTTCCATAGTTAGATGGATGGAAGAGCACAGACGACTATTACAACTCCCAAAATTGTCAAGAATTTATTGGACAAAGGAACAACTGGTTTTAGGTTCGAATCAAGTGAAATTCATCAGGTCTCTAGATGAAATAGGTAGAGAAACATTCAGTTTTCTAGGATTTTTAGCTTCTCATGCTGTTGGAACAGTTTGGATGTGGGAGTGTTTCATAGGGTTTGCAAAATATTGGTCGTCGAATTCCCTGGCGAGTAATCATGTTTCAAGATTGGGTAGCCAAACGCGTGTGTAAGTTCTTCCTAAAGAGGTTTCTTGGAAAATTTATACAAGGGGAGCTCGATTTGGATGGCCTCCAAGTGAAATTGGGTGTGGGAACTGTTCAACTCAATGTCCTTGCATTAAATACTGATTATCTCAATGAACAGGTGTGGTTTTGTTTAAAATATAGTTTCATTTATGTTATTTTTCAGGGGGAAGAATTCAATTTTCTGTTGGATTTGCACAACTTGTTATAGCAGTTTTTATCTAGGTGAACTGAATTGTTTGGACGCAACTATACCGAAACATAGTTTAACGTAGGCTCTGTGAAGCTTGTTGGTCTAAGTGAAGTAATTTTTTTCCTCAAATTAGTTGTGACAGATTTTGTAATTTCCATGCAGAGACGTGAATGGTATCTCGGAATTGTTTGTGAGCTAGTGTAATTTAGGGTTTTGAAAAATTGGCTTAATTCAGGACATGTATCACCGGATTTTTAAGACCGTATATGGTTTAACTTGAATCATACACTGGAATTATTAATAAATTTTAGTTAAATTGTTTGTTGGAATTATCAGTAATTTAAACAAGGAATTTTGGAAGCATGTTCATGTAATGAAGTGAAAATTGTGTATAGGGATGGATTTTGGCATCTCATTATCTTAGTTTAGATTTGGTAAATGCTAGTAAATTTAGGATTTGGGAACCTTTATTTTTCACAGGTCTCCCCTGAATTAAAGTGTCATTCCCTTAGGTTTATCTTAACATAGTTTGTTATGATAGTTTAGTTTTGGTGGATGTGAGTTGTGTATTGGAGATATTTATGAAACTTAGCTTAATGTAGGGCTTGTGATGCTTGCTTCTTCATGGGAAATATTAGTGAATGGGAGGGTTAGGACTATTTTGAAGAGCTAGGATTCGGTAGTTGGTTGTGATATATTTCTTGGAAAATATGAATCAAAAGTTGGAATGAAGTATTGTAAGTTCTATGAAATAGTTGAACCCAACAATATCAGATATCTCAAATTGAACATAGTAATAACACTCATATAATATAGATATTCTATTGTGTCATTATATTCTCAAGTATCTATAAAACATCTATTTGGAGAACTACAATCCATTTTTCGTAATGACCACATTCACCAACAAGTCAGAGGTATCTTGTTTAAAAAAATGTGTAGTAGATAATTGTGAGTAAATATGTGAAATTAGTTTTTAAATATTTTGTTCATACGGCCAACTCAGCCCAAGCATCCTTGTTGCATTTTTGTTGTTATTTTTTTGTTGTTGTAAAACTATGTATAAGTATATACTATATGTGAGAATCTTCGATACTTATTAAAGATGCTTGATCTTGTCCAGTTGGATGTGACACCGGTGATTATCAAAGAAGGATTTATTGGTAGAATATCAATCAAAATACCATGGAAAGCATTTGCAGCTGAAAAGTGTGAGATTAATGTGGAGGAGATTGATCTTGATCCTATTCCACGAACTGAGGCCAAAACATCTAGTAATTCTAAAGAATTTTCTACTTTCGAATCGTACTCCATCACAACACCTTCTGGATTGAATTCAGGACAAGTAGAGGGATGTGGGGTCCATGAAAATGGGGGTTACACCTACCTTGGTGTTCAGTATGGAGTTAAGAGGATTGAAAATATAGTGGAAAGGTTCTTTCTTGGCATTCGCATTAAAGTTAAAAGTGTTATTATTGTATTTGATGAGGAAACAAATACGTGTAGTACAAACTTGGGGGTTGAAAGAAACTACCAATATCAAAGAATTATTTCCCTTCAAGTGATCCAAAAAAAATATGGAACAAATGTGTCTAGAGATGCTTGTGAAAGTGTCATCCTTCATCCAGATAATGCAACAAGACATGTTACGTTGACAAAAAGTATAAAATTTCACAGTGTAACTATTGATCTCTATGGTGTGATGGAAAGGGATGCAAAACAATCTAGTTTAAGGTCCATTGCATCACTCTTAAGTGGTAGGTCTTGTCAGGATCTAGATCTTGACTAGTTTCATACTCTATACCTCTTTCATTATCTTTTTGTTATCCTTAGACTTCTCATTTTGTATATGACTTTGATCTAAACATTAGCCTAAATCAATGTTAATGTTTTGGAACTTGTCCTTAACAATTCTCTTTCTTTTAATTAATTTTTGAAGAGTTTTTAATGCAAAATATCGATTTTAATTATATGATATGGATTCCAATACTAATATTTTTATTTCAGTACTAATGAAAGAATTTTTGGAATGTATCTAGACTGGTGGATTCATGGAAGTCTTCAGAAATGGATGGCAAGGGGAATAGCTAGCACATGCCCTGCTTTTAGTAATGTATAGTTGTATTGATATATTTCCTTATATCATGACACTTCGTGTCATGGGATTAAGGTAGTAAAACAAAACCATGATATTCTCTTCCAACAGAGGCATAGTTGTTACAACTAAACCAAGGGAATATTTCTATTTTAAGCATGTTTTGAAAAAACAAGATTATGTAATGAATAATACTCCTATTTTATAGTACGATTGGTTGTAACAGAAGTTTGAATTCTTGAGCTTATAAAAACTTTAGTTATGATAATGAAGATATATAATAGCATAGGAGTAAACAGGGGATGGAATGCAATGGTTTCTTATTGAATTTTAAACATTGTATTTGAACTGGCAGGGAAATTAATAAAATTGTGAAGGTTATTTGTCTTTTTATGGCATAGTTTTGAAGTAGATTACAAACATATCCTGGAACAGGAGGCCCCCTATTCAGGTCAGTTGTGCATCTTTAGTCACGATAACAGAGTAGTAATCCTTTAATTCAGAGGTTTTGATTGAGATTTAATAATTGGATTTTTAAGATATGTTTGTGGTTATTAAATTTTTCAATGAAAAATATTTGGTTACAATTGAAGAGTTCATAGTTTCATCTTGAGTACTTTTATATACAATTTTTAACGAAGTGTAGTTATTAGTTGTTTCCAGTTCATTTGGATGAAGTGTCAATCTTTGAGATTTGGAATGTAGCATAAGTTGATTCTAGTCCATTATATTTTACATCCAAAAATATGAATAGTTACTTGATAGACATAATTCGTTTCATTTTGAATGCATATCAGAGTATTCATTCGTCCTTATTATCTCATAGAATTTAAGAGTAATTGTGTGAGAAAGCAGGTTGTATATTTATGGATTGTGGATTGAAGGAACATTTGAGGAAGCTTTTGTTATTATGATAAATTCAAGAGGTTGCATTTAGTTGTAGCCACATTAATGAATCTATGAACTTGATATTTTTGTTCATATGCTTGTAATTGTATAGAATTGGATTAATGATTGAGAAACCTGGTGGATCATTATATCTAGTCAAAAGGAACCAATTGAATTTAGTAGATTAAGTGTAAGATCAAAGGCAGTGAAGGATCATTTCAATTAGACTGTTTCAAGTAGATTGTTCTAAAGATTTCCATTCAAATTGCTCGAGTAATAATATTTTCCATATCACTGAAAAGTAGTACTAGATTATTTTGATGTCTTCTTTCGAGTTGGAGTTGGTTTTTTTTGGAGAATTTTTATCAGTTTGGTAGAATCGGTTGGTTTTCATTCCAATCCTGCACAGATAATGTATGCACCTCAAAAGGTTACCCGAGTTGACAATTTAATGTCATCTATTATTGGTGATATATTTTTATTGACATTTTTGGCGTCGTTGTCGGGGACATGCTAAGAGGATTGGAGCTTACATAGATAGGTTTTCTTTTAATTACAAAGCAACGGGGAGGAGGATTTATAAGATGGGAGGTAAGAACCTACCCAAGCACTCAGTGTGGTTTCTTCAAATCCTTGTATTTCTTTCAAGCAGGTGTGTTTCCTTTTTAGTAAGGTGATGTTTCTTTCAAGTCAGAGTGCCTTGTCTTTCAACAACAATGTGATATTTTCAAGTAAAGTATGTATTTACTTTCAGTAGGGTGATATTTTCTTCCTGGAAAGTGTGTTTTTAATTGATCAAGTATGATATTCCTTTTCAATCAAGTGTGTTTTCAATTCAACAAGGTGTGAAGTTTGTAGAATTAGTATTAGGATTTGTTTTTCAATTAGTGTGACCAGCAAATTTTCATTTTTTTGCAAATCTCCCCCCCCCCCTTTCTAATGAAAACCATAAAGAAACAACAAGAAGCACTCAAATGCAGTCAATAATTGTAGAAAGAAGGAATAAATTATTTAAGGATCTTTCTCATATTTTAGA
>LPNX010157554.1:350120-380378 GCA_001517045.1 Pseudotsuga menziesii
AGAACTGGAAGAGATCTCTGCAATTCAGGAAATAGAGGAAAAATTAGCAGGTCCTATAGTCCCTTTCCAGTATTCATGCATAGTAGAGAATCCACCTGACCAAGAATACATATTTGAGCCTAAGATTAACCAATATTTTCCAAGTCTAGCTCATGTGTGCAGTCAAGAACATGAAGCAGGAATATTTGAAGATCTACAAGATATGTAGGAGAAGGTGTGCAAAATGGTACAATCGATGAACAAAAGGTTGGAGGTATGAAATACTTTGTAGAAGAATAGTTCCAATCTATTGTCATACCATCATAAAGTTTCATCCTTCAGCTCTTCTTTGTGTTTGATACAAGCACTTTGCTGGTTCATCATATCCATCAAGTGATTCAGGTACAATTTTTCTATTTGGATATGAGTTTGTCTTTTATTTTACTACGTGAATGATTGCTAATCTAGAAGTCAGTCTATACTTAAAGGGAATTATTTTTCTTCTAGTAGGTAGGAATAAAATGTTGCGGGTAGTTAGTCTAAAAATAATGCAGCAATGTTCATTTTAAATAAGACAAGACTGTCAACAATTAATAAGTCAATCAGTGGGTGGCCTCTATTCTTTTATCTTTCAATCCAAGGAGTTCAGATTAAGAATTCACAAAGGAGGAAATGCTCAGAACTGTCCACTTTTTTGCACCATTATTTATGTAGTAATGATCTTATGCCTTATTGAGAGCTTGAACTTCATCAATAAAGCTTATTTCAAAATCCCTTATAAGAACACCCTCTTCTCATATCAAGCTAATATGTTGGGTCTACTACCTTCAGGTGTAATTATAGTATGATGTATGCGTAGAAAATTTTGTGCAAATGGGTGTGTTAGGATTATAATCCTCCCTTTTCTAATTTCGTCAATTATGCATAAATTGGGAGTCCTTTCAGTCTGTTTTTAGTCACTAGCACCATTGGGTCCACTTGGCCTAATTGGGACACATGTAGCAGTCACTAGAATGTGGGGAACACTAATTGAGGCCAACTGCCACTGACTGCACCTGCATGCATCAGTTTAGGATCCTCCTAGACCAATCCCTACAAATTAGGAGCCACTAGGAGTGCCAACACCAACCTCCTTCAGTTGAGTTCAGTTGGTGACTAGTCAAGCTCATTTAGGAGTCAGTTAAATTCAGTTCTAGTCTGTTACATTCAGTTCTACTCATTTAGCGCTAGCTTTGCATGGTTGCATGTGGGTGAGGTGAATTTACTCACCTACCTTATTCAGTTAGACTAGTTAAATTATAATTAAGACTAACTTAGACACTTGAGTTAGGGATTTGAACTCTGATAGTGATTTAGACGAGTTCAGTTAGCCATGCAGTCAAGTGGAGTCAAACCAATTTGAGTTTCCTGACATGGATTCAAATTGCATGAGGCTATTTATCCATTGTACTACATTGTAATTAATTATCTAATTACTTTTGATTAATGAAATCATTCACAGTTGCAAGCCATTTTTGCACTGTTTCATTCTTCAATTTCTGAGTAAAATTGTATGATATATCTTATGAGTTGTGTGTTGGTCCACAGATATATGTGCTCAATTTCATATGTTATTAGAGCCTTAGTAGGACAAGTAACTTCTCCTACTACATATTCATACTTGGATAAAAAAAAATTATGAGAAAAATTGCTCCTTCTAGCACTCCACTAGAAGCGGAGACTTTACCACATAATATACCAAGTAAAGGAATTGTTGATCAAGCTTGCTTGAACAACTATGTTGGGTGTGAATAAAATTCCAATAGTGCAGGTTGTTGACCTTACTTTGTCTGTTTGATTGTGTGATTTATAGGTTTTTCAGCCTCCTTCACTACATTCGCTACAGCAGCTCAGTCTCCTTCACTGCATTCCCAAAGAAAAATACTGGAATAGGATTGATGAAGCATATGGATGATTGTGCCTCTCAATATCTAGAGATATTCTCTTCCACATCAATGTATTAAATACTCCCAAGGAGGTTTGGGATAAGCCTGCTTCCTTATTTAATAAGCAGGATGATTTGAGGATCTATCAGCTAGAGAATGAGCTAATTTCTCTTCATCCAGCCAACTTCAAAACTCTGAATGATTTCTTCACCAAATTCAAGAACTCGTTGTTTCAATTGAAGCTTTTCAAGGTTGAGAAGGAGGTTGATAAACTCATCCTTACCATCCTCTCAAGACTTGGCGCATACTACTCAATATTTGTATCAATCTTCCATTCCGAGAAGCTTACTACACCAAATTGGAAGATGCCCACTCTTAATTCCTCCATTGAGTCCCTCACCAATGAGCATAACAAGATTATCCAAATGGGGATCATTCTATGTTCCAAGGATCAAGCATTGGTTGCTAGAGGACCTAAGGCTTTGAATGGTAAAGGGAAGAAAAAGAATGAGCCTCTTGTGGAGAAAGAGTAGTCAAATGAGCCTTCATGTTCGAAGAGAAGCAAGAAGAATAGAAAAGGAAAGATCCTTTGTTCTTACTGTGGAAGGGTATTTCATCCAAAAATCTCTTGTATGAGAAGAAAAAATGATGAAATGGCTCTTATTCTGAAGAAACATAACATTATTGTACATGTTGGCACAAGGAAGACTGACCATAGATAAGAAACTGAAGAACATGAAGAGACATGCCATGCACTGAAAGCTAGTTGTTCAATAGCACATGCCTTATTGATTCTAGAGCTTCCAATGATATGGTTGCATCTAGAGAATCATTAACTTCTTTATGGTATTCTGATGGCCCTAGTATTCAGATAGGTAATAACAGTCAAATTCGAGCCAAAGGGAAGGGTTCTATCAAGTTTGAACATGGAAAGTTCAAATATGTGCTTTGTGTGCCCTCCTTAGCTACAAATATGTTATCTGTATACCATATGACTCATAATGGCCCTCCAAAGCGAGTGATATTTGGTCCTGAATTAGTAGAGATCATGGATATCTCTACTAGGAACATCATAGCGAAGTGTACTGCAAATCATGCCTCCAAGGCATATGATTTCTCACACTTCCTGCCATTTCTAGAACCAATGCACTCTCATATGCCACTTAAAAGGGGAGGTCAAAACATTTCATCTACTTCTTTTGCAGTTTCCACTAGTATTGCAGAACCAGTTGTATCAATTTAAGAGATTGAGATTCAAGGTGATTCAAATCTAAATCTAGTCCCTACTCCCAATCAGGAAGCTAGGAAGATGACTATAAATCCATCTGACACACATAAGAAAAATCTATGTCATGCAATCTCACCTCCTTCAGAAATATGCAACAACCTTCCTGTGAGATGATACATGGCAAGGTCTGATCAGTTACACTTCCTTCAGAAGAATAGAGTGGATCATACACCTCTTCATCCAAAAAGAGGCAAAGGGTACATTCTGCCTTCCTTCCATCATCATTTTGGGAGAAGATGGAAAAGTATACATGTCAGGCCCTAGGATACCTGTGCACATAAAATCATGTATGCTTCTTCACTACACCATAGAGATGAAGGTTGCAACAACATATTTTCAAGTTTTTTAAACTTGAATCATGATTCTATCTGCTTATTTAGTGGGGAGGTTTTTTTTCCCATGTGGTTTTTCCTCGGTTCCTTGTATTGAGTAGTTACTCTACTTAGCTGTAATGGGTGACCTATGGTATTATTTACAAGAGCCCACAAATTTTCCAAGTTATCATTTAGGGGGGGTGTTAGGATTATAATCCTCCCTTGTCCAATTTGGTCAATTATGTCTAAATCGAGAGTCCTTTCAGTCTATTTTTAGTCACTAGCACCATTGGGTCCACTTGGCCTAATTGGGCCACATGTACCGGTCACTAGAATGTGGGGAACACTAATTCATACCAACTTCCACTAACTTCACTTGCATGCATCAGTTTAGGATCCTCCTAGAACAATCCCTACAAACTAGGAGCTATTGGGAGTGACGACGCCAACCTCCTTCAGTTGAGTTCAGTTGGTGACTAGTCAAGTTCAGTTAGGAGTAAGTTACATTCAGTTCTAATATGTTACATTCATTTCTACTCAGTTAACACTAGCTTTGCATGGTTGCATATGGGTGAGGCACATTTACTCACCTACCTCCGTCAGTTGAACTAGTTAACTGATAATTAAGACTGAAGTAGACACTTGAGTTGGGGATTTGAACTCCAATAGTGATTTAGACAAGTTCAGTTAGCCATGCAGTCAAGTGGAGTCAAACCAATTCGAATTTACTCACATGGATTCGAATTTCATGAGGCTATTTAGGAATTGTACTACATTGTAATTAATTATCTAATTAATTTTGATTAATGAAAGAATTCACAGTTGCAAACAATTTTTGCACTGTTTCATTCTTCAATTTCTGAGTACAATTATATGATCTATCTTGTGAGTTGTGTGTTGGTCCATAGATCTATGTGCTCAATTTCATAGGGTGGACATACTTCTTCTCCAAAGGAACTCCAGTTGTAACATTAGTTTCTTGAAACAATCCTTCTGAGAAGTGCTCAGCACGATGCGTACAGATAAGCATGGGACTGAGGTATGCATTTTAAAAACTCTTAATTTGATTAAACATGAGTAGAAAATCTATGGAAAACTATAATCTTGTATCTAAATCATTTTAAGCAATCTAAATATTCTTCATCTTGGTCATTCCTCATTGCTAAAACATGTTATGATCAAGCCTATATTTTCCTATTTTGTTAAACTTTTCCTTTATTCATCATTGTCATATTGTATCATCATTTTTCATTTCACATTTCAAATCACTAAAAGGATTCAAAATGTGCTCTTTAATAGTATACCAAGTCTCTCATAAGCCAGCAGAAGGATTGTTATGCCAATCTCATTCCTTATGCCCTACTTTTTGTAAATGTATTTCTGAATTCTAATACCAGTGGTGTAGGAATACATGTAGATGGATTTTATGCATACTGTTTGGGTGAAGTTAATACACAACTAGAAATCATTTTCTCCAAGATCTGCAAGCAATATCAGTGCTGGAGGGTTAGCTTTCATTTGGCTTATGTCTAAGAAATCAACATTTCAAGATGGCGAGAGAAATCATGAAGAAATGTGTGTCATGGATTATGGAATTAATATGGATTACCGCAACTTTGTAAGCTTGAACCATTGCCTAAACTTGTACTTTTGAATACTTCTAAGATTTGAGAGATGGATTACTTTAATCCATGATATTTCACTTGGATATTCATTTCCGTGCCACTCCTTTATCGTGTATAGTCATCATAATTATTTCATTTTCCATGTGTTATGGTTTAAAATTCATTATCACCATTTTTCCGAACTATTTCATTGTCTATTCTGACCCTTTGATTCCATAATTGTTTTCCTATGCATTATACCATTAACAATGGTGGAGGTATGCTATGAACTAGATTATAGCCATGTTCTTGAAGCAACTCCAGAATACAATGCATGCCAGGCAAAGTTTTAGGAGCAAGGATAGAATAATGTCTTTTCTAAATTTCAATGTCATGATGATCGGGTTTCATTAGCCTTTGCTAAGGGGTTTGAAGGAAAAGTTGTTTGATTTGGAGATATGGTTATGGAAGTTACAGAAAATAAAATAGCAGAATCTATCGGGTAACCTAGATAGGGGAAAAATGGTTTAAAAAAGAACCATTACCACTCAAGGAGAGCAACCAATTTATGAAGAAGCGGTATCGAGCCAAAGAAAAATGGTCTAGAGGTGTACTGAGGAAATGGCTCGAGGATATCTGGAAAAATACTTTGATTGTCCTGTAGAAGTATTTGACATGCGAAGGGCGCTATAATATTACCTTCATGTATCACAATCGTCTTCAACAACACTTTGTGTTAGGTAAGGAATTAAATTTTCCATATTTTCTTTTAAATATCCTAAGAGAAATGTGTAGAGTACAAAAATCAACCTCCAAACCTAAGAGTAATCTATTCCACCATGGTCTAATTAAAATCTTGATTGTATCCGAGTAAAAACATTGTAGAGATACATTGGAAAAAATTTTAAAAATAAATTTTTAGGGTAACATGATAGTCAGGGGTAGTCCGAGGGGTCGTTTCAGTAGCTCTGATAAGACAAAATTTGGAGAAACTTCAAAAAGGAAGAAGAGAAAAATTTAATACCTAAACAATACCTCGCTGCTTGAGCGAGTAATGAGACAGACTACTAGGAGTATGACTCGAAAGAATATGAAAGTATATCGAGACCCTCTTGTTTCCCCCGTGGTCTTACATCTTGATACTGAAGATGAAGAAGAGGCAGATCCTTCAGCTATTGTGGAGGCCCTAGTAAATTTGAAGGAAACTAAAACATCAGATCATGTCAATTCTACCACTTATGTTTATTTTGAAGAATTGAAATCATAAAATGTTCGGTTGAAGAATGAATTACATGAATACGTTTTTTTAGACAGGTTCCTTAAAGATGAGAATATTACTCTGAAATTAAGATTTCACAATTAAAGGTTCAAGAGTCATACGAGAGTATGTAGGTGGATACATTTCGTTCTCAAACCAATTTATTCATTCATGAAAATTGGAAGCTACATTGCAAGCTCAATAGGAGATACCATGAGAATCGTATGCTACTCATGGAAAATATAACTCTTAAGAAACAACTTATCGGGACAAAGAGTTGATCAGAGGACCTAGCAGAGGAGAATCCAAGCATCATTGATCAAATTGTTGCCCAAAATTAGGTTTCCAATTTTGTTTAGAATTATTGTTGCATGAGAACGTGCAAGATTTTGGGTTTGGGGGATGTCAAGCTCTAGATCTTGACTATTTTCATGCTCTCTAACTCTTTCATTATCTTTTTGTTATCCTTATACCTTTCATTTTGTATATGACTTTGATCAAAACATTAACCTAAATCAATGATTAATGGTATGGAACTTGTCCTTAACAATTCTCTTGGTTTTAATCAAGTTTTGAAGAGTTTTTAATGTAAAATATCAATTATAATTATATGATATGGAATCCAGTACTAATATTTTTATTTTAGTACTAATGCAAGCAGGTTTGGAAAGTATCTAGACTGGTGGATTCATGGAAGTATTCAGAAATGGATGGCAAGGTGAATAACCAGCACATGCCATGATTTTAGTAATGTATAGTTGTATTGATATATTTCCTTATCACATGATACTTTGTGTCATGAGATTAAGGTAGTCAAAGAAGACCATGATATTCTCTTCCAACAGAGGCGTAGATATTACAACTAAATCAAGATAATATTTCTATTTTAAGCATGTTTTGGAAACAATGAGATTATGTAATGAATAATACTCCTATTTTATAGTACGATTGGTTGTAACAGAATCTCAAATTCTTGATCTTATAAAAACTTCAGTTCTAATAATGAAGATATAGAATAGAATAGGACTAGATAGGGGATGGAATGTAATGGTTTCTTATTGAATTTCAAACATTGTATTTGAACTGGCGCGGAAATGAATAAAATTGTGAAGGTTCTTTGTCTTTTATGGCATAGTTTTGAAGTAGATTACAAACGCAGCCTGGAATAGGAGGCCCCCATATTTAGGCCAATTGTGCATCTAAATTCATGATAACATAGTAGCAATCCTTTCATTCAGTGGTTTTGATTGAGATTTAATAATTTGATTTTCAAGCTATGTTTGTGGTTATTAATTTTTCAATGAAAAATATTTGGTTACAGTTGAAGAGTTCATAGTTGCAGCTTGAGAAATCTTATATACAATTTTTAACATATTGTAGTTATTAGTTATTTCTAGTTCATTCAAATGAAGTGTCAAGATTGGAAGTGTAGCATAAGTTGATTCTAGTCCATTATCTTTTACATCAAAAAAGAGGAATAGTTACTTGACAGACATAATTGGTTTCATTTTGAATGCATATCAAAGTATTCATTCATCTTTATTATCTCATGGAATTTAAGAGTAATTGTGTGAGAAATAAGGTTGTATATTTATGGCTTGTGGACTGAAGGAACATTTGAGGAAGATTCTGTTATTTTTAGAAATTCAATAGGTTGCATTTAGTTGTAGCCACATTAATGAATCTATGAACTTGAGATTTTTTTTTCATATGCTCGTAATTGTACAGAATTGGATTAATGATTAAGAAACCCGGTGAGTCATTATTTCTAGTCAAAAGGAACCAATTGAATTCAGCAGATTAAGTGTAAGATAAAAGGTAGTGAAGGATCATGTTAATTATATTGTTTCAAGTATATTGTTCTGAACAATTCCATTCAAATTTCTCCAGTAATAGTATTTTCCATATCAATGCAAAGTAGTACCAAATGATTTTGATGTCTTCTTTCGAGTTGTATTTGGTTTTCTTTTGAGATTTTTGATCAGTTTGGTAGAATTAGTTTGGTTTTCATTCCACTCCTGCACAGATAGTGTATGCACCTCACAAGATTACCTCCTAGGGTTGACAATTTAAAGTCAGCTATTATTGGTGATATATTTTTACTAGCAGGTCTACAATAAGTCATCTTGGTCAGTGCCTAATGCCAATTATATATGGAAATTGAGGTGGCTTCTTAGGATCGGTTAAGCTAATCATACCTTGGGAAAGTGGTTCTATGGATATCCCCAAAGTTAATGCTGAAATTAATTTTGTTCCTGTTAAGTTGCGATTGCATCTCTATACGATACAAAGGCCAATTTCTCTACTGCACTCTATAGGTGAATGTAGAGATAAAGGAAGTGAGCCCAGTCTTCATTCCAGTAATAGGAAATATTTTATATAGATTATAGGATTTGATAATGATTTGCATAGAAGTTGTCTTCATATTGAGGAATCAATGACAAGTACAACCGATGTGATTTTTAATTCACTAGCAGAATCATTTTCATACTTTCCTTCACCAATCAAGGAAGAAAAAACAAATTGTGCTTTGATTCCTGATTCCATGATCATATCTAACTCGGTGCAAAATGTTGATTTAGGAGAAAGGTATCTCTCACAAACTTCTTACTATATTTTAGTTTGTAGTTTCTCTATGTGAATTTTACCCTGTACTTTTGTTTTTTTATTAATCCTTTATTTGTGGTTTTACTATTACAATTATTTCCTGGATAATTTATGAGAAGCATGAAATGCTTGAATTAGAAACCAAGAATTTCCATTTTGCAGCGTTGATGAATTATTTGAGTGTATGGATGGTACAAGGAGTTTGCATGTGGGTCCTGCTAGTAGCAGTTTGTGGAGTTTGACTTATTCCATGTTTTGTGCTATTACTACTGCTTTCACCCTTACTTCTGGATCATTGCTCATACCTTCTCATAATTTTTTGGCATTTTCTGATAAACTTTTATTCATGGTTGGTTATGCTAGCATAAAGTAGTGCATTTTAATTCGTTATAAAAGATTGTGAAAATAGATGATTCAACATGGATAAATCTATTTACATAGCACCATGTCACAATGCACTATACTTCATACATAAGGATGTTTTTAAGTGTTTTATGCTTTACTTCTTCCAACCTGAACCCAAGGTATCAAGCATGCTTTTGTTGAACTCTTATGGCATAATGAAACTTAAAAGAAAACATTTACTTCTCGGTTTCTTGTATTGATGCAAGTTGATTTTGAAACTTTTGGTTCATGTAGCACACATTTCTTAGTTGTTGTTATCATTTAGAATTTTATCATGTCAAGTAGTTTTTTTCCTACAGATTGTAGGCTAGTGTTTGTTCTTTGGGAATGATCAAGTTATAGGTTACAAACTCATTTAGTATTTGACTAATTCAATATTTTAATAAATGTTTTTTTTAGGGTTATTATTTGTCTTATTTTGTTGCTAGTCTCCTCAACATCTTATTGTTTAATATCATTGGTTTGCTTGAAATGAAGTTGAATCTTTTTATTTATATTTTTAATTACACGTCATGCATAATGGTTACAAAATAGGTTAGTGATTCAACCACAATGAATCCCTTATTTTTCCAATAATAATTTTGATCATTGCATTTCGACAAAAAACAAGGTTGAAGAACCCAATGTTTCCTTCTTGTTGTAGCATAAAACCCTCTGAACGTAACTCCATACGCATGTTATTCCGAAACCAAAGAATGCTTCCCCCAACAACCAAGAATGAATGAAAACCCACATTCATTATGCCTATAGGTAGAGAAATAAAGACTTCCTTAATAGACATCAAATTAGAATGGTTATGAAATATCTTTATTAAATATCCCGTCCTAACAAAGACCAAAATCAATCCATTTGGGCATGGTTGGAAAATTCTATAGTCTTTTTTGGCATCTCTATAATTTCCAATTTGACAAAACCTGGATACCTTGGAACTAAGTGGAATTCTAAACTCTATAGTCAATTCATTTAGTTGTTAGAGAATTAGTTTGATATGAAAGTATTCAATTTGATTACAAAACCATATAATTGAGGTCCTCTTTCGTGTCATCTTGATCACCCTTTGTTGTGGATATTTGCATAGTTGGAGCTCTTTCGTATGCATTCTTGACTCTGCAGTAGACCCATTAAAATAAAGAAATTCATAGAAAGGAACCAACAAGGAAAACTATGGGAATAGTTAGATTTTGAAAAATTTGTATACATGAATTCTACTTTATCATAAATAAAGATGTTACTGAAGAACTCTAAATAAGTCTTCGACTATGCATACTTTAGTATGACTTAATCTCAATGTTTGAGAAAATATGAAGATAATTGAACTTTAAAACTTTTGATAAACAAATCCAGTGCATGTATATCTCACAAAACAATTCAAACACAAATTATCAATCCATAAGACACATGATGTACCTTGGGAAAACCCTCAAAAATCCGGAAGATGAAAAACCCAACAAACAATCCTTTGAGTATGATTGATAATGCAAGAGAAAGATTTTACAACACTTGAATATTGTTTAATAAGAGATATCTAAGCAGCACTAGAAACACATTATACAACCTAATGAGAACTATATACTCACAACGAGAACTCTAACCCTAAAAATCCATTTTATTGTGTCAAAAACATTAAAATTGAGCTTCAAATTGAAAAGTGATGCTACTAACTTAGCATTCTTTTTTGTTTCAAGGTTAAAAAGACAACCATTGCCTTAAAAATTCATATTTTTGCTAATAATAGCCTTAAAATCAACCATTGAATAGAAAACTAATGCTACTAGAGGCACATTGGTTTTATCAAATGGAAAAAGTATAACTTGTTAGAAACCATGGACTTAGCAATCAGTATTATGTGAAGAAAAATATTAGAGTCAACCTCTAAATTGAAAAGTAGTGCGAACATTGCGGTATTTTTCAAACCACGACCTTGAAAAATGAAGTGTTATGTCTTTGTGTCCATCACTTCCTCCTCCCCATTTTTATAATTTTTTTAAAAATGTTAAATAAAATAAAATAAAAATCTAAATGAAAAAAGAGTTACTAAATAATAAAACTTTATTTAAAAAACAAATTAAAAATGGAAATTTTAATTAAGAATTTTCTTTTTATTAAAACAAATTTAAAAACATATTAAAAACTTCTTTAAAAAAAATATATCATGAAAAAAACATTCAAAAAAAATAAAATTAAAACTAGAACAATTAAAAAAAATTAAGAAAAATATAAAACAAAAAATTTATAAAAAAAACATTTAAATTTTAAAAATATATTAAAAAACAAAACATTAAAAAACAATTAAATTTTAAAATTATATATATATATTAAAAAAAAAATACCCTACCGACCGCACCCCCTCTCCCCCTCCGCTCCCCCACCCCCTCTCATGTCCCCTCTCCTCCCCTCTCCTTCCCCTACCCCGCCATCCCCTTTCGCCCTCCCTCCCCTTCCCTCTCCTTCCTTCGCCCACCTACTCCTATCCCCTCCCCTCCTCCGCCTCCTCCCCTTCCATTATGCCCCCCTTCGCCCTCCATCATCGCCCCTTCCCCCCTCCTCCCCACCCTGTGAGCAAACATCGATTTGTTGCTCGATGGGCGTGTTGGAGAGCCCCGCGGGGTTCCCATCGAGATACGGCTCGATGCCTGGGCAGAGGGGGAGGAGAGAAGGGGGAGGAGGTGGGGGATGAGTGGGGAGGGAGGGGTATGGAAAGGAGAGGAGAGGAGAGGGGATGGGAGACTAGGTGGTGTGTTGGGGAAGCGGAGGGGGGAGAGGTTGGGGTGGGGGGGAGTAGAAGGGATGANAAGAAAAACTTAATAAAATTTTATTTTTTGAAATAAAATTTTGATTTTTAATAAAAATTTTATTGTAAGAATTTTTTAAATTTACTATGCTATTTTATATAATTTTTTTAAAATATTCTTAGTTTATATATAGATTTTTTTTATTTAATTTTAATTAGTGTTGGTTTTTAATTTATTAATTTTGTATTTGAAGTTTTAAAATTTTTAAAATTTTTATTCTTTTTTCAAATATTAATACAAAATTACAAAATAAAAATTATTAATTTGTTTTATTTTTTAAAATGAGTCTTTTTATGTAATTAAAAAAAAATCAGTTAATAGGTTTTCAAAAATTTGTGAATTTTTTCCCGAAAAAAAATGGTCTGCTACTGGTAGCACTATTTTTTGATTTGGAGGTAAAAATAGCCACTAAATGGAGCCTATAAAAAATGAGAACTATTTAGAGGTCTCATCAGGTTATATAATGTGTTTAGAGAATAGAGATCATATAGAATACTGTCATAGCCTTGCCAAGTGCATATCACTCTAATAAAAAGATTATTTAATAATACAATGAATGTAGAGAATGGTTGCATGCCTTTTGGGCACTATACACATTGTGTGCACTATTCACACATTACCTATTGCGTATTTCTTGACTTGGTGCCAAGTTTTCACCTCATAATTACCTCCCACACTGAATATATGCACCCTACATTAATTCACTGGTGTTAACTACCTCTAACTGAGTATTAATTGATTGAACTGAATTGAAGTCAAATTGAACTAAATGTAACTTAACTGAACTAAACTGAACTGATTAGAACTGAATGTAACTTAACTAGACTGAATTGAACTGAATTGAATGTAACTAAACTAGTTGAACTGAACTAAACATAACTAATCAAAACTAAATGTGAACTGAATAACTAATTGCTTGACCATTAGTTAGGAGTTTAACCAAATGTCTTTAGTGCTTCACAATCAGTGACATCCACAACAACCACTTTGCATAAATTAAGGAATAGATTCCTCAATAAGCTAGAACTTGTTTCCCACAACTTAGACTTAACTAATGTCTTTGCAATTCAAGTTCACTCTAGGTATGATATAGGAAATTCAAATCTATACTATATATATATGCTCATCTCATTTACTATTTAATTAATTATGCATGGTCCATGAATGTATAATTAATTAATCATATTTATCATATCATACTCAGAAGAATTGTTTCCAACCAGAGATCATATGTATTACCCTGGATCGTATAGTCATATGCTAAAGTAAATCAATCTGGAGGTAGTTAATCCCTAAAGGAGACTTATAGAATCTGGTGACCATGACTAGCCATACATCACATAGTAGATCCAGTCTTGATACAACACAAGACTCATGGACTTAATACAACATAAGTTCTAGATGTAATACAACACAAGTCTCTAACCTTGATACAACACAAGGTCCCAATGTTAATACTACATAATATCCGGATATTAATATAACATAAGATCATAGTACGAAAATCTCTCATACCCTCAACAACCTAGCTTGATACAACACAAGGTCTTAACTTAATACAACATAAGTTGACGAACTTAATACAACATAAGTTTCAAACTTGATACAACATAAGCCTCATAGAGAGGTTAATGAACTTAATACAACATAAGTTTTGGAATTAATACAACACAAGTCTCATGGAGAATGGATCATGATGTTGTACTTTTAACACTTAACAATATTATTTTGCTTGCAACACGAGTTTGCATGCTTTCATTCGCAATGATGGAAATTTCTGTGCATAATTTTGAGTATGATGTTAGGGATGGGAGACACTATAATTTTGTAATTATGCATATCATGCTGAAATCATGATTTTGATAAAACCTATGAATCTTAGTGGACATTATCATGTATCTTATGACAATGATTTCTCATATGTATAGCCCTATAAAACTGCTGCAAAAACTGAACAAATAATGTGTTGAAAATTCTGTGTATAACGTTTGATTTCTCTTAAGGAATAGTTTAAAGTGTAAATAAATAATGTGTTGAAATTTATGTGTATACAGTTTGATTTCTTTGAAGGAGTAGTTTAAAGGTTGTATTGCTATGAGATGTTATATCTTGATAAATGATATAATGGTGTTATACATTGTTTAAGAATATCTGAAAAAATATATAATACTGTGAAAGATTGAGTAGTAATATGTGGTAGAATTCTATATTTAATAATATTATGTTTCCATTGAAGTGATTTACAGTTTAAAATATTATGTGGTATATAAATTTGTATACACTTAAACCAAAACCCAAAAAAGATAATTTTCCAAAATGAGCTAGTTAAATATATTTTAGTTTTATAAAATATCTCAGAATTGATATTCATCACAAGCTCAAGTGGAACTATAGCATTGAGAAAAGGGTTAATGGAGAGTGGAAAACTTATTTTGGTCTTGAAAACAACTGTAAATCAACCAATCTGGTTATGTGGAATAAAATGAAGTTCCTATTTGAAACTCTTTCCATCCTTGTTATCTTGTATGGTTGTGAAGTATGGGGCTGCAACATTTCTACAGAATCTTGGAGGAAGATTGAACAAATCCAGAAGCAGTTTCTAACTTATAACCTCAAAAGTAAAATCAATACGCCTTATCCTATTATCCTCATAGAAGTGGTTCTTTCTTCCATCGAGAGCATTGTTGTGACTAGGTACCTGATGTACAAGCATACGATAAATAACATGGGAAACGAGAGGCTTCCTAAAATTGCTTTAAACTCAAGTCAAAACCAACTACGCGTCAAACGGTGTTGGTGTAAAGATACCATGGCTTGGTTAAACCATTGGGGCATTAATGAAAACGACATTTTCCAGAACATTGACAATGTTAAAAATATTATTACTTCTAAGTTTAAAGAGACATACTGGTGTGAGGAGAATTTAACGGTTAAGAGAAAATTAAGATACTATACGGAGGTCATTAATCCTAACTTGGAGGATCAGAAGTATCTCTTTTTAGTAACTAGCTCACGAAAGAAAATTAATATAGACAAGATTAGAATGAATTCTCATGAACTGCACAGCAAAACAGGGCATTGGCCTATTCTTAAAACTCCATGGGCAGAAAGGGTTTTCCATTTGTGTGAGTCTATGAACATTGAGGATTAAAATCACTTTCTCTTAGAGTGCCTTGCTTACATCCACATTAGATATTAGTTTCATAGTATTTGCTACAATATAAGCATTTATAACATCCTAACTTGCCAAAACTATAGTGAGCTTGGAAAGCTTCTTGGTGGGATTTTTGAGCATAGGAACAAGATTTTAAAGTAAACCAAGTATTCTCCTTCTTAAGGTACGATAGACCAAAGTTGGTCTCATGAACGTTAATCATCATCATCATCATATTTTATATTTTAATTTCTTATATTTTGAAGTTATTCATTTATAATTTTTTAATTTTAAATTGAAATTATTTGATTTTTTATTTTTGTTTTATTTGGATATTAATTTTTATAAATTTTATTTTAATAAATGATTTTAATTTCAAATAAATAAGTTTAAAATTGAATTTATAAACTTATTTACTTTTATTTTTAAACCGAAGCAATTAATTTTTATTTGGTTTATCTTTCAAGTGAACAAACTTAATCCATATTTTATAATTGTGTTTATCATATTCTTTTAAATTGTAATTATGTATATTTAGATGTATTAAAATGATGGCTTTCTATTTTTACAATTTAAGTTAATTTTTTAAATTTTATAGATATGATGATGACAATGATGATTAACATCCACTGATACTAACTTTGGTATTTCGTATTTTAAGAAGGATAATACTTGGTTTACTTTAAAATTTTGTTATTGTGTTAAAAAAGCTTGCCAAAAAGCTTTCCAAACTCACTATAGTTTTGGCAAGTTAGGAGGTTATAAAGGTTTGTATTGTAGAAAATACTATGAAACTCATATCTAATGTGGGTGTAAGCAAGGCACTCTAAGAGAAAGTGATTTTCATCCTCAATGCTCATAGACTTACATAGATGGAAAAACCAGCGGTAATTTTAGGAATAGACCAACCCCATGTTTCGCTATGGAGAATGAGAGTTCATTATAATCTTGTCTATATTAATTTTCTTCTGTGATCTAGTTACTACCGAGATGATCTTCCAAGTTAGGATTAATGACCTCCTTATAGTATCTTAATTTTCTCTTAACCGCTAAATTTTCCTCACACTAGAGTTTCTCTTTAGACTTAGAAGGAATAATATTTTTGACATTATCAATGTTCTGCAAAATTTCGTTTTCATCAATGCCTCAATAGTTTAACCAAGCCATGGTATCTTTACACCAGTACCGCTTGAGGCATAGTTGGTTTTGACTTGAGTTTAAAGCAATTTTAGGAAGTCTCTCATTTCCCATGTTATTCATTTTATGATTGTACATCAGGTACCTAGTCAAAGCCATGCTCTTGATGGGGGAAACACCCACTTCTATGTGGAGAATAGGATAAGGCGCATTTATTTTAATTTTGAGGTTATAAGTTACAAACCGCTTCTGGATTTGCTCAATATTCCTTCGAGATTCTCTAGAAATGTTGAACCCATATACTTTACAACCATACAAGATAACAAGGATGACAAGAGTTTCAAAGAGGAACTCCTTTTTATCCCATGACATGACCAGTTTGGCTGATTTACAATTATTTTAAAGAGCAAAATAAGATTTCCACCCTCCATTAATCCTTTTCTCAATGTTATAGTTTCAATTGAGCTTGTGATGAATATCAATTCTGAGGTACTTGTAAGAAGTCACTTGCTCTATATTTCTATTAGCATAAATAAAATTTGCCTAGGTGTCTTTTTTAGATTTTATAATCATGATTCTTGTCTTGTCGATGTTAACAGTCATACCTATGTTAGAGAAAAAATATTTAAGAATTATTAATTGCTTATCGAGATTAGAAGGATGCCTTGCCATAAGAGAAATATCATCAGCATAAAGTAGGAGGATGATAGCTATCCCAGTTAACATTGTACTGGGGAAACCGGCTTCTTCTAAACACTTTTCTAGCTTATCAATGTAAATGCTAAAAAGGGTAGGGAAGAGGGGGAAACCTTGTTTAACTCCAATATTAAAATTTATATATGTTTTCCACCCCTCATTATTCTTAAACTTGGAAATGAACTTTTTTGTATAAGCTTATCGTGCTAGCTCTCAACTCAAAAGAAACCTTAAGCTCCTCTAGCCTATTCCAGAGGTTATTTCTAGGAACTGTATCAAAATCTTTTCTAAAATCCACAAAGTAACAAAATATTTCAGACTTATTATTATGACATTCCTCTGTAATGATCCTAAGTGTAACGAGGTGGTCTATGGTTGAATGATTCCTTCTAAAACCTGCCTGGACTTTAGCCCGCTTACCTTCCATTTCTAGCCATTCATTGATCTTCTTTTCTAAGATAATACCATATAACGTAGCTAAGATAGGGTTAATCGTAATAGTCCAATAATTAGAGGGGTCATTTTTATCACCACTTTTGAAAATAGGAATAATGAGGCTTTGAGTCCAAGGTGTAGGAAACCCATGTTTGCGGATAGGCCCTATGGATTTGTGGGATAAGGACAGGCCCTCCAATTTTTAAGATTTCCGCTTGGTATCCTTTAATGTCTTTGGATTTTCCATTTTCTAAGCGCTTAACCTTGAAATCTATGTCTTCTAATGAGAAAACTTATTTCATTGTAATAAGGCCTTGAATGTTATCTCTGATAGTCGGGGATTCATAAAGCTTTTTAAGATAGAAATTCCAATCTTTTAAAGCAATTTTATTGTCTTCTTTTATTTTGCAAGTTAGAATTTGCCTCTAGGATTTCTTAAGAGCCACCTTGGAGAGGTGTATGATATTTTCCTGCCTTTTACTTAGATAATGTCTATTTTTTCTTTTAATTAAGGATTTGTAGTGATTTATCTTGTCCATTTTTATCGAATATGTAGTAGCTTTCTTAATTTCTTTTCTCGCATCTTTACACTCTTGATCATACCACAGGTTGGTTCTACTATTACTTGTTTTAGTTGAGACTTTAATAGAGAAATTTTTAACGGATGATGAGTGGGTTGTAGAAAAATTATGGTAGAGAATTTCTATATTCTCCATACTAGATATAGGAAATAGTTCATTTTTTAAATCATGGAGAAAAATGCCAACTTTATTTTTATCGAAGATCGTGTGTTTTTGGCAATAATAGTTTTCCTCCTTGGATTTTTTATGCATGGCAATATTGAGAGTTATAATTAAAGGTCTATGATTAGATTCGGGCTCATGGTCATTGAAGATGTTGAAATCTATTAATTTGTTGTATATAGGGATATCATATATAACATAATCTACCACACTACTTCCAAGCCCATGGATACAGTCATATGGCTAGAGTTTGGTCATTTTGTGAGATCGTTGCAAATGATAAGATCTTGAGCACTACAAAATTTGACCAGCTCATACCCGAACAAATTCTCACCTAGATCTTCAAAACTTCTTTTGTACCTATTATATAGCTCGAGATCTTTGTCTAACCAAAGATTATTAGGGTTGGAATAGTTGATTAAAAGAATAGCTTGGTTACAAGAAGCTCGAGCATTGAAGTCGCCCATAAAAAGGATATTCCCTTTTTTCCTTAAATAGAAATATCATGTTCTAAGCCATTACAAGGACAATTTTTATCTAAATTGTTTTTTTTTAAGTTGGAATTAATAGGGGGGAAATAACAAATGGCAATGAAGGTTTTTTTATCATTAATGTATGCGATCTCTATCCAAATAAATTGGTTGTAAGGATATTTCTTATAAATCCTAACATGTAGGGATATGTTCTTCATAATATACCCCCAATACCTCTACGATATGAATGTTTATTCCATATTGACCATAGGACATATCTGCTATATCAAGGACCTTGTTGAGGCTTGGAAATTCGTAGGCAACAACAGCAAGGGATTCTCCCCAGTCAACATTCCCAACTAGCCCGTGACTGTTTGGTGAAGGGAATCCGTTCGGTTTGCGGTCCGGCTATCGTAGGTCAAGTAACAAAAACAAAGGGTTTTACCGGTTGCGGCCCGGTCCACCATATATATTTTTGTATTTTTTACTTTAGTTATGATATGCAAGTGCCTATCTAAGATCCAAATTGATGAAGAATGCAAGGAGTGTTCACAATGTGATGCGTAGTTTCTTACCTCTCGTCTTAGACTCTCTTACATCTAAATCACACACAACTAAAAAAAATGCAAAAGCTAACTAAGCTATCCCTAGGGAGCGAGATTATTAATTGATGAGTAATGTAATACTGTTCACATGTTAAGATAAATCATAGATAGCTATTCTTAGAATCAAAACATATAAACATGAATAAGGATAAACATGACAAGATAGCTCATCACCTGTTAAACATCCATTACTCATAGTGGAAATTATCACATAATAAACCAGCGAACATTCAAATAAGAGCATAGGTTCAGAAAGTTAGAATTCTCTCACAGTTAATGAAACACAGTTGAAAATGAAATAGTTCCCCTTCAACATTGTTCATTTTATCACATTTGAACATTCCACATAGCACTTTCTCCAATAGGAAAAATTTGTAATTTTATTATTGCAAAACGAAGTAGTTCCTCTTACAACAAGTAGCTCACAAGTTTCTCTAGGAAAAATCCCTTATTCCCTCTAACTTTCCTATATTTATACAAAATATAAAAACCTTTGGGTTGCCCCGCCGGGTGACCTTTGGGCTACCCCAACCATTTTAATCTCACAGTTTTTTCAGTGTGAGTGCTCATGATTCATAAAAACGTTACATTTCAGATTTATGATTTAAGAGCATTTTTATGAAAAAGTAACAAGCTTGGTAACTACCGAACTTTTCCAAGCTTGGACCTCTGCCTCTATTTATTTTTCTCATTAATCCGTTGGTCTCTTGCTAGATCCAGTTGAGCTTGAACCCGACTTGCTTCTTCTTTTCTCTATTTCTGCTTATTCATTTTTCTTTTCTTTGGATAGCTTCCTTTTGCTTTGTCCTTTAGATACGTCTTCTCTACAACAACAATCACCCTATCATGAATAACCATTCATTAGATCAATTAGCGTTTGACAAAGTAACACGAATTGCATCAATACACGCATTCTATGAAATGAACTATAAACAAATTTAAAGCATGAAAAGACAAAGTAACCACCACTCTTCAGTACACCAAAACCCCCAAACTGCGCTCTTCATCACATAAAATTTGACTCGACCAACACTCATGGGAAAACTACGCCATCCCATAAAGTAGAGTAACGACACAACAAAAAAATCGCGGGAAAACCCTATCAATAGTCGAAAGCAAAAGACACTAATCAATTGGCAAATAATCCACTTCGGAGGGAAAAAAAACTATAACAATCGGATGATCAGTTCACTGAGGAGCCACAACGGCGGAAGACCATCAGACTACAACTTCCGTGATCAAATACATCGTCGGAAAAAAAAATCATAAAAAGCTGTTGTCGATGTATCGGAGATTGGAACTATTTTCCACTAAAACTACAGCATCGGCGATCGGTGAGGATAAGCACTAATTCGTCGGAATGTTCATTCATTGGTTTCTATAATGGCCCCAGTTTAATGTTAAAAAAACTTTCGATAAAAACAAAAATCTATCATCACAAAGCCAAAAGTTTGAACCACACATTAGCGAAAAGAAAAGTTATATGGCAGATGGTTAGTCTGCTCCGGAGCTGCAATGACGGACTTCCAATAGACAACAAGTTCTGCAAGACTATTAAGTATATCGGTGTCTAAAAGACTAAATACTAAAGCATTAGGGGGAAAACTCCTCGTCGACGAAAGGAACGACATAAACATCAAGTGGTTAGTGCATTATGGAGACGTCGTTGCGGAAGACAAAAGAACTACGGCTTCCGCTTTCAAATGAAAACTGCAGCGATCAGAACTTTCAATGACTAAACACCGGCAATGATGAGCTCAACGCAACCTCCATGTCGTCGACACAAGAGACTAACCCTCCTATCAAACATTAAAAACGCTCCTACAGAGAAAACAAATCATCAAAAAACAAATGGTTTAAGCAGTAGATCCATGGAAACAACAAGACTAAGAATTATCCATCGGAAAATTCATTATCTATCCTCTGAAACGGTGGGCTGCAAAGAGGACTAGTGCCTCGATTCATTGTTCAACTAAATTCCGACAGTGATCATTGAAAAAAAAAAATAATTAAGTACTCAAATAAACCGAGAGTATTTTCAGCTCGGCGACAAAAATAACATTTCACTCAAACTCCGATACAGTGGAAACAAACCGTCAACTCATCATTCAACAACGATAAAAATCACCAAAATCAGACTTCAATCTTCAAACGTTCAGTGGAAGAAAAAGTTGGCCTCAATTCATCCAAAATTGTAGCAAAGGAAAAAATGTTCAGGCATCCAACAATCTCAGACAAGACAAAATCAAAAGGAGGGTCCAAAATTTCAAAAATTTGGGAAAACAGTTGTAGCTGCAACAATTGGCGACTACCTGGTGAACGTAGATCTCTGGACAATCTCTTCCTTAAGTAACAGACTGTTTGACCATAAAACCAACATGTTGAATTCTTCTAGATGTCTGGATTTCCCAAATGAAAAATGTATGTACTTTTAATCATTGATGATAGTCCAATTTAGGAAAATGGAAACCAAGATTTCAAAGTCAAGATAACTCTTTTGAGGCCAGGAATATGAGTTTCATATTTTTACCTCTGTGTTCGGGTAGCTTCTAGCTTGGACACCATAGGATTGTAACATATGGTAAACAGAAATATTCATTTGTTCCTCATTCCCATGCCATTTTGCACTTTTTTGTGCTTTTGGACTTTTTGTCCTTTCATTTGAGTCCTCCTGCATGCCTTTCCTTCTGAATTTTTTATTCAGGCTCCTCTATCCATAGTGTCCTTTTGTGTGAGAGATGTATTGATTTTCAGCTCACAGATGGAGAAGAACTTTGGCAATTTTGTACTTGTATGGTCCAGTACTTTGTTTTGATACATAGTGCTTTCTTAGGAGATTTTTGACTCTTATTTACCTTTTGGCTTTCAATTCTTGGCATGGGATCATTTATATATAATATATTGTTTACCATGCTTCCTTTCCATGGGTCTTTTGCTGTCACCCCCTAGGACATTTTTAAGTGTGAGATGGATGGAGCATTGAAATAGTATTCCAAACCTTTTAATCTTGAGTTATTTTATAGGGATTAAGCAGGACTTCAATGTGTTCATAGCCATTTAGGAAAACTGCTAAACTAGAAGAAAGTCTATCAGATAAAACCATAATACACAGTCTTATAATCAAGGATTTTAATTAGTCCGGAATACTAATGCTATCCATGCAACCAAAAGCTTGCTTCTTTTTATTGGAATCAAGAGAAAAATACTCTAAACAAAAAGGAAAAGAAACAAATCAAAGTGGAAAAACAAGTTAATTATTTATATACAAAACGGAACAAAGTAAAACCAAATCAAGAAAAATAAGGCTTAAGAACTAAACCATTTACTGGTAAGTTCTCTTCCCATCCCTGTAAATCCTGCAACTTATAGGTTAAGGGGCCAAGCTTTGCCGCAATCTAGAAAGAGCCTACCCATAACTGTTGAAATTTCATGTGTTTTCCTTTCTCATCATGAGGGTGATCCCACTTGAGAACCAAATCTCCCACCTCAAATTATTTTGTTCTAGCTTTGTGCTTATCAAACCACCTCTTCACTACCTCCTGTTGTTGTTTAAAACGTTCTCTAGCCTTGGATCTAGATTCTTCTGCCTTCAAAAGATTATGTATCCTCATTTGCAAAACTTCATTATCTGATCCTCTTGATTCCTGAGCTATTATGGAGGAGGGTAGCATGATATTGGGAGGTAGAATGGCCTCTTTTCCATAAACAAGGGTATACAAAGACACACCTAATGACATCTTGGGGGTGACCCTGTCAGCCCAAAGAGAATTTGGTAATGCTGAGTGCCAACTCCTCTGGTTTTCTATCACAATCTTTTTTAAAATTCTAATCAGATTCTTGTTCGTAGATTCTGCCAAGGCATTTCCTTGTGGATAGTAATTTGAAAAGTAGTGTAACTTAATTCCTTTCTCATGAGAAAATGCAGCTAATCTAATAGAGGAAAAATAAGTAGCATTATCGAAAACTACAGAAATTGGAACTCCAAACCTAGTCATAATATGATCTTGCAAGAAGTCCATGACCGCATCTTCATTCACTTTATGCAATGGAATGGCTTCAAACCAACGAGTGAAGTAATCGATTGCCGTCAGACTATATTTGTGTTGCAAGGAAGAATTTGGCTTGATCTCCCCAATAATGTCCATCCCCCACTGCTCAAAAGGTTCTATTATCATCACAGGATTTAATGGTCTCGCTGCTTTAACTTGTCTTCCACGACACCTTTGATAGATGTCGCACTTTCTGACATGGGCATGTACATATTTTAACAGTGTGGGCCAATAATATCCGGCTCTGAGAAATTTATGGGCTGTTGTATCTCCAGAGAAATGTCTTCCAGCAGGCCCATCATGTAGTTCTATCATGACCTTCTTTACATCTTCTTTCTCTAAGCATCTAAGAAGAACTCCATCATAATTCTTTCTAAATAATATTCCTTCAACAATATGATATGAGGCTAATTTAAGATGCAATTCTCTCCTTTGCTTAGAATTTTAGTGTTCCAGTAACAATCCCGCCTGAAGGTAATGCATAAGGTCTCTATACCAAGAGTCCGGAGCTGTGAACAGAGGACATATGTCCGTTAAATGTAACTCAGCTTCATTTTCCCAGTTATTTTCTTCGTTGTCTTTACTTTCGGTCATTAGTTTGCACAACCCCTGCCCTTTAACTATGGAGACTGGCTTGAACTCGAGGTCATACTCCTATAGAGCTATTACCCAGCTGCCTCTTCTTTCTCCTAACTCATTTTGTATGAAAAGAGACCTCACAGCTGGGTGCGGAATGATTACCTTTGTCTTGTTCTTAAGTATGTATGGTCTGAATTGTTTTACCGCTTTGAACACGAAATAAGATTGTTTATCCACATATGGGTAATTCAATTCGTCCCCCTGTAGACCAGTACTCATAAATGATATGGGGAACTCATCTTCCCCATCTTCCTTCTCGGTAAGCACCACTGCTAGTGAATCGTCATATGCGAAAGTGTACAAAATAAAATCTTTCTCAAAATCCAGACTCTTGAGGGAGGGTGCGTGTGCAACTGCTATCTTTATTTCAGTAAATGCATTCTTCTCTACATCAGTCCACTTGAATTGTACACTTTGTTTTACCATTTGTTGCAAAGGTTTAACAATCTGAGTGAAATCTAGCACAAACCTTCGCATGAAATTTATTGTCCCCATAAATGATTGCATGCCCTTTTTATTATGGGGTAAGGGAATCTGTTTGATAGCTTTGATCCTCTTTGGGTCTATGGAGATCCCCTTCTTAGAAACCACATGACCCAACAACTTAACTTCGGTAACGACAAACACGCACTTCTTGGGGTTTAGTGAGTTACCATATTTTCGGCAACGTTCAAAAATCTATTTCAAATGAAACGCGTGTTCCTCCCTTTTCTTTGAAAATATCATAATTTCATCGAGGTATACTACAGCACTATGGCCAATCAGACCGTGAAAAGCTATGTCCATAGCCCTCTGGAAAGTAGCTCCAGCATTTATGAGTCCAAAGGGCATCCTTCTGCAAGCAAAAGTTCCCCATCTGGTTCTGAATGCAGTTTTAAGTATGTCTTCTTCAGCTACTAACACTTGATTGTAGCCTGAGAATCCATCTAATAAAGAGAATAATTCGGAACCTGAAACCATTTGCAATATATGTTCCATGGGTGGGACAGGATAATTATCTTTATCTGAAGCACGATTTAAGTTTTTGAAATCCACACATAGTCTAATTTCTCCGGATTTCTTCCTTACCGGTACCAAATTTGAAACCCATTCCGAGTGTCTAACCTTGAAGATAATTCTAGCATCCAATAGCTTCTTAACTTCATTCTGAATCAACAGCTCTAATTTTCGATTCATTTTCCTTAAAGGTTGCTGATAAGGTTTGATTCCACATTTGATGGGGATAACATGTTGAATAATATTGGTGTCATATGTCTTCATATCTTCATACGTCCAGGAAAAAACATCTTTCTATTGTTTGAACAAACTGATGAACTTATTCCTTTCACCTAGGGAGCAACACTTTCCCAAATTCACATATTTAGGCTCAATTTCAGTCCCCAAATTGATCAACTTGAACTGTAGATATGAGCTATGAGTCTTCACATTCACTGGCCTTCTAAATTTCTTGTTCAAATCAAACATTTGCTCCAAAGTCTTGACTCCTTTAGGAATAAAATTATCGAATTTTAGCTCGATTTGATGTTCTTCATCATCAATAATCACCCCTTTGAAGGTCTCGTCATTTGTCAAGCATTCTATGATTTTATGATCATCATCAAAGACTCGTAGATTGGTAATCATATATGGAACTGAAGGCCTGAAAAGCAATTCAATAGAGCACCGATTATTAAAGGGCACAAGCCTCGTAGCTGAGGTGGCCAACAAGTCAGCTACTGCATTCTTAAGTCTAGAAATAGATACAATATTAAATGCAATAAAACATTTAAGCAAATCCCGTACTTCATTTTGATAAGCTTTTAAATCAGGATAAATGCAATGTATTTGATTTCAAATTTGTTTTACAATTATTTCAAAATCTCCAAACACTTTCAGATTTTTTGCCTTTAATTCAATTTCTTTTCTTAGTCCATGAACTAATGCTTCATATTCAGCTGTTTTATTGGTACATTCAAACTCTAACCTACATGAAAGGAAATGTTTATTTTTCTTAGGATCAGTCAGGACATAGCCGGCTCCTGACCCCTCTAAAGTTTTAGAACCATCAAAGAAAAGCGTCCAAAAATCGCTAACCGCTATTGTGCATGAATTAATACCTACATCTATAGTTAGGTCTACTATTTTATAATCGATTTCATCAGCCCGTGAGAATCGAAGGAGATCAAGCTGAGCATCTGACGTATCGCTGGCTTCTTCTGCTTGATAATTTCCTAGTTCTAGTTCAATAAAGTAATTTCCCAAAATAGAATTCACTGGTTCATTTTTTTCTTCGAACTAAGTAACATTGTGTTTCATGTGTGGCTCCCTTAAAAATTTAATTTGATTTGGGCTTCCTTTATAAGGTATCCATAGATGTGACCAATCTGAGGCAAAATATCCACTAAGATTTTCCTACCAATCTCTTCTCAAAACAAGTCCATAAGCTTCCAGTATGTCATCCACCACAATGTCAATGAATCGACATACCTTATCATTAGAAGATAAGCGAATGAGAACATCCTCCATTTCCCCAATTACCTTCACATTCGTTCTATCCAACTGAATGACCCTCTAGGTAGGAGGTTTAGGTTTCCCATTTATCCTTTTGCAGACTGACAGTGGCATAATGTTAACTGATTCCCCTGAGTCTACTAGGCAGTTATGCACATTGTGGTTGAAAATTTCAAAAGTAAGGAGAAAAGGTGGAGTCTTGCATTCAGGCTTACCTCCCATACTTGCTTCACCAATTTCTTCTTCTTGGGGCTGATTGTCAATGGGAAGCTTCTCCTCTGATATTTCAAGTGCTTTCAATAGCTTTTCTTTTTGTTGCGGCACATTGCACATCTCAAATAAGGAGATGTTTGCCCTTACCTTTTTTACATCCTCCACAATGTCATAATCCATCTTATGTTCAGTGAGATTCGGTTTAACATTATTTATCTTTTCTTCATTGGGCTTAATAGGCATGTTGATCTGTCTAGGATTTTGACTGGTGATGCAAAATTCTAGAATTTTATTAGCTGAGGAGTTTTTTTGAAATTTCTTAACATTCTTTTGAAGTCTCCTAATTTTTGGGAGCATAAGACTGTTTTCCTTAATCAACCCCTGGCTCCTTGTCGTCACATTTGTTTCCAGGATGTCTTCATGTCTCAGATCCTTTTCTTCCTCGGCATCAAGCAATGATACACAGTCCCATGAAACCATGGCCTCATCCTCCTGTTTTTCTGTTGATTTATTGTTGTCTTTCCCTCCTTCACCATTATCCTCGTTTAATTTGGAATCCAACATCTGATTCGTAACCAATGTCATTGAATTTATCCATTGAGGACAATTCTTTTCAAAATGGGGTTGCTGGTGAAAAGTGCAAAAGTTGTCCATACCTACCTCCGTTAAGTTCATTGATGCAGGACTGTGTGGAGGAGTTTTATACTGATTGTTATCCTCTCTTCTCTTGTAGTAAGGCTTATATGCTTTCTGAGCTTCCTTTTCCTTCTCCAAATCTATTATTCTACTGGAAAGCTTTTGCATCATCTTTAATATCCCCTCAAAATCATGTGATTGCTCCTCTTTAGGTTTAGACAGCAATAAGGCTCTTTTCCTGGAAGTTTTTTCTCCAGATTGCTCGGGATAATATTCTATACTTTCCTTTTTAGCCTCTACCCTTTCTGCTTCTTCATAAGTTTCTACTAACATAGGATTAACTTGAGCTTTTGCAAACATATCCAAGTCCGGACCTAAAGCTGAGGTATAATACTCAATCAGAACTTTATTAGAGGGCTTATCAGTTGCAGAGAAGTTCTTGAGGTAAGCAAAAAATATATGAGTGAAATTGTGTACCTTTTCTTTCCTTTCTTTTTTTAAAGTGCCTAAACCTTTCATTAGTGCTGCATGTGTCTTTTGGGCTGCATACTTACTTCTGAAATTCCTTTCAAAGGTATCCCAATTTGGGATAGATTTTGCAGGCAAACTCAAGTACCACGATGCTGCTGCTCCTTTAAGGGTGTGTGGAAAAATTCTACAAACTACATCCTCATGTTCCCCAACCCTTAATCCTTCTATTTCCAAATAGAAACTTTGCAAATGGTCATCTACTACAACCTTCTCACTTGGATCAAAATTAGGCAGCATATTCTCGAAAGCCTGAGGTAAGTCATGCAACGGATGTGTTAAGTTCATGGGTGATCTGGATTTCCAAGCCGATGGTGGATTGGGTGGGTTAAGCAGCTGATTTACATTTACACCTGCCATGAGTCTAGGTGGAGAGTGAGGAGGTGAAGGAATAGGAGTACGCGCAGGAGAATAGTAAGGTGTGTTTGGGCCTACTTGATTCAAAGGCTGAACAACCTCCTATAATGCTACTTCTACTAACTCTTCCAAATCTCCAACCAACACTGAATCTTCCAAGATGGGACTGTCTTTCTTCCAGTATTATCTTTGGGGTAAATCAACGATAATCGGTAATCCTCCAATACTCTTTACATAATCCCGCGTGTTTCTTCTCAGATAATTTACTACTTGGTTTTCCACAGCAAACAAATGTTCTCTATTATCTTCAGTATTTGGATAAGGAAATAGACTGCTTTCAAAACTATCACTGGTGGAGTTATTTCAAGGAAATGGATTTCCTTGGCCAACCATGCACTGGACACCCTCCTTCTAGCGCCAGAAACTATTGAGGCCTGGAAATTCGCAGGCAACAACAGTAAGGGATTCTCCCCAGTCAACGTTCCCAACTAGCCCGTAACTGTTTGGGGTAGGGAATCCATCTGGTTTGCAGTCTAGCTACCGTAGGTCAAGTAACAAAAACAAAGGGTTTTACCGGTTGCGGTCCGGTCCACCGTATATATTTTTGTATTTTTTACTTTAGTTATGATATGCAAGTGCCTATCTAAGATGCATATTGATGAAGAATGCAAGGAGTGGTCACAATGTGATGCGCATGTTCTTACCTCTCATCTCAGACTCTCTTGCATCTAAATCACACACAACTAAAAAAAAAACAAAAGCTAACTAAGCTATCCCTAGGGAGAGAGATTATTAATTGATGAGTAATGTAATACTGTTCACATGTTAAGATAAATCATAAATAGTTGTTCTTAGAATCAAAACATATAAACATGAATAAAGATAAACACGACAAGATAGCTCATCACCTGTTAAACATCCATTACTCACAGTGGAAATTATCACATAATAAACTAGAGAACATTCAAATAAGAACACAGGTTCAGAAAGTTAGAACGCTCTCACAGTAAATGAAACACAGTTCAAAATGAAATAGTTCCCCTTCAACATTGTTCATTTTATCACATTCGAACATTCCACACAGCACTTTCTCCAACAGGAAAAATTTGTAATTTTATTATTGCAAAACGAAGTAGTTCCTCCTACAACAAGTAGCTCACAAGTTTCTCTCGGAAAAAGCCCTTATTCCCTTTAAATTTCCTATATTTATACAAAATAGTAAAACCTTTGGGTTGCCTTTCCAGGTGACCTTTGGGCTCCCCCAATCGTTTTAATCTCACAGTTTTGTCAGTGTGAGTGCTCATGATTCATACAAACGTTACATTTCAGATTTATGATTTAAGAGCATTTTTATGAAAAAGGGACCAACTTGGTAACTACCGAACTTTTCCAATCCTGGGCCTCTGCCTCTATTTATTTTGCTTAATAATCCTTTGGTCTCTTACTAGATCCAGTTGAGCTTGAACCCAACTTGCTTCTTCTTTTCTCTATTTCTGCTTCTTCATTTTTCTTTTCTTCAACTAGCTCCCTTCTACTTTGTCCTTTAGATACGTCTTCTCTACAACAACAATCACCCTGTCATGAATAACCAGTCATTAGATCAATTAGTGTTTGACAAAGTAACAAAAATTGCATCAATACATGCATTCTATGAAATGAACTATAAACAAATTTAAAGCATGAAAAGACAAAGTAACCACCACTCTTCAGTACACCAAAACCCCCAAACTGCGCTCTTCATCACATAAACTTTGACTCGACCAACACTTATGGGAAAACTTTGCCATCCCATAAAGTAGAGTAACGACACAATAAAAACACAGTGGGAAAACTGTTGAAATATTGTAACTTCGAAGAATATTATTTATGTATCTTTTGTGGTCCCCGATGGTCCAACCGGGAGAACCACTTGTATTACATTGTACCCCGAT
>LPNX010157554.1:385389-412600 GCA_001517045.1 Pseudotsuga menziesii
AATCAGAGTATGATGATGATGTTTCTGATCGAAAGATCAGAGTGTGATGATGATTATGTTTGACAGATCAGAATATGATGATGATGTTGCTGTTGATCAAAAGGTCAAGGTGCTGAAGATGTTGTTATTGATCGAAAAGTGAAAATGATGAAGATGTTGCTGATCGAAAGGTCCAAGTGCTGAAGATATCGTTGCTAATTGAAAGATAAAAATGCTGAAGATGTTGTTGCTGATCGAACCAGTCAAAGTGTTGAAGATGTTGCTGATCAAAAGGTCCAAGTGCTGAATATGTCGCTACAAATTGAAAGATCAAAATGCTGAAGATTTTGTTGATGATGAAGACTGAAGATTGAAGATGAAGACTACATGATGTTGAAAAGCTTCCAATGACTTATAGATGTGTTACCCTACTGATGTTGATGATGTCTGCTATCTCTACTCTTGTTGTTGTTGATGTAAAATACCCTTCTCGTTAAGGAGGAGTGTTGAAATATTGTAACTTTGAAGAATATTCTTTATGTATCTTTTGTGGTCCCCGATGGTCCAACCGGGAGAACCACTTTTATTACATTGTACCCCGATGCTCCAAATCGAAAGAACTAATAAGAGTCATGAGGTATTCCCCTCTATTTGTAAAGGGGGGTCATCAGCACCCCAGTGTGGTTACTTGATCCTACATGTGTAACTCGATCCTACATGAGTTAACTTAAGCCGACATGTTGATTGAGTAAAATTTAAGTAAACGGATGAATATAAATAGAGGTGTAGTGCTCCTCATTTGAGACACACACACTCACTTGGAATAGCGCACTTGTGGAGGAGAGGAGTTTCTGGAGAAGGAGGAGAATCAGGTTTTTGATCTCCTTGTTGGTTTTACCTTTTTCCTTTTTGGGGCATCTATATTGAGGAAGCTTTTGCTGGGTTTTTCCCTTAGGGGTTTTCCCAGGATAAATCTGTGTTGTTCTTGTGATACTGTTTCTTTCAGTGATCCTTCTTTATATGCTTTTATTATGAAAAATGAAATGATATACTTATGTCTTAGTTAAGCATATGAAAATTTAACAAAAACCCTACCGATAGTCAGAAGCAAAAGACACTAATCAATTGGCAGATAATCCACTTCGGCGGGCGAAAAAACTATAACAATCAGATGATCAGTTCACTGAAGAGCCGCAACGGTGGAAGACCATCAGACTGTGGCTTCTATGATCAAATACATCATTGGCGAAAAAAAGCATAAAAATATATTGTTGATGTATCGAAGATCGAAACTATTTTCCACTAAAACTACAGCATCGGCGATCGGTGAGGATAAGCACTAATCCGTCGGAATGTTCATTCATTGGATTGCACAACAACGGCCGCGTAAAGAACTATGGCCCCAGTTTAATGTTAAAAAAACTTCCGATTAAAACAAAAATCTATCATCGCAAAGCCAAAAGGTTAAACCACACATCGACGAAAGGAAAAGTTATATGGCGGATGGTTAGTCCGCTCCAGAGCTGCAATGGCGGACTTCCAACAGACAACTAGTTCTGCAAGACTATTAAGTCTATCGGCATCGAAAAGACTAAATACTAAAGCATCAGGCGAAAAAATCCTTCTCGGCGAAAGGAACGACATAAACATCGGGTGGTTAGTGCATTATGGAGATGCCGTTGTGGAAGACAAAAGAACTACGGCTTCCGCTTTCAAATGAAAACTGCAACGATCAGAAGTTTCAATGACTAAACGCTGGCAATGATGAGCTCAATGCAACCACCGTGTCATCGACACAAGAGACTAAACCTCCAATCAAACATTAAAAATTCTTCGACAGAGAAAACAAATCATCGAAAAACAAATGGTTTATGTAGTAAATCCATGGAAATAGCAAGACTAAGAATTATCCGTCAAAAAATTCATTATCTGTCCTCCAAAACGGCAGGTTGCAAAGAGGACTAGTGCCTTGATTTGTTGTTTAACTGACTTTCGACAGTGATCATCAAAAAATCAAAATCATTAAGTACTCAAATAAATAGAGAGGATTTTCAGCTGGGCGACAGAAATAATAGTTCACTCAAACTCCAATACAGTGGAAACAAACTGTCAACTCATCATTCAACAGCGATAAAAATCACCAAAATCGAAATTCAAGCTTCAAACGTTTAGTGGAAGAAAAATTTGGCCTCAATTCATCCAAAATTGTAGCAGAGGAAAAAAATTTCATGAATCCAACTAATCTCAGACAAGATAAAATCAAAAGGAGGGTCCAAATTTCAAAAATTTGGGAAAACAGTTGTAGCTGCAATAGACCTTGGACTCCTCATGTTCCCAAGTTTAAACCAATAATATAATATCAATTTTGATCAAGATCCAACTTAACTTATGGCCTTAGCTCCATGGAAATCCTTGATAATTCTAGGAGAAGATCCAGAATGTGTCAAATTGCTATTTATTACTATCCTTTTTGTTTCTATCTCTAATAACAACTTTCTTGTTTATGGTTAATGCCCATTTTCCCTCCTTCCTATCTTCTTTTACATTTTGTACATCCTTTATTAACTCATCCTAATCCTATGGAATGAGGCCTTCATTTATAAATATCCTTCATCCTTTTAAACTTGATGTCTTACTAAGTATGTTGTATTTTTGTTTGGTAGAGCTAAGGCTTAACCCATATTATCCTTTCTTTATTCTCAATTAATTTCCCCAACCTGTTTGCTTCTATGAGATCTGTAGTCTCAATTTGTAACCTATTCTGAAGTTATGTCTTCACAATGAATAATGTATCCTCTTCTTCATCCTCTTTTAAACCAAAAATTATGAGGTTTAAAACTCTTTTGTTATGCTCATGGTCTAAGGCTATGAGCTTATTCATTTCCTCTTTAATGGGTTTGATATCTATTTTACCTTCTATATTATTTAGGGTTAAGCTGTGGTTAACGTTTCCCTCAAACTCTTTAATCCTATCCTTTAACTTAATATTTTTTTATTGTATATGTCTCTCCTTGTTCAGGTGTTTTTTGAATTTCCATTGCATGCAATATAGTCTCAACTATATCTACCTTGTTCTCCAATTTTTTTATCTTAATGTCTATTTGTTTTTGGATCTCTTCTTAAAAATATGTAAATTTATTATGGAGCATGGATTTTAACTCTACCGGGAGTTTATCTTCTCTTTCTTCTCTATGTTTCTCTAAGGACTTTATATATTCATAAAGTTTATCCTCTCCTTCTTCCTTATGTTTCTCTTGTTATTAATCCCCATTTGTCCAATATAGTCTATTTGGTATATTTTCCTAACTTAGAGGGTAATTATTAGTGTACTAGAGTGTGGGGGACACATATAGAGGTTATATGCCACTTACATCATGTGCATGCATGAGTTTATCTCTCTATGAGACTAATCCCTACATTATAGGATCCCACTCTGACTGCCACCAACAACCTCCATCAGTTGGTCATGGTTGGTAAGTAATTATGTTGAGTTAACATCTTGTTACAATCAGTTAGATCACATTCAGTTAGCGTAGAATTAGTTTTGCATGCATGCGGGGAGAGTGCTGCATTTTTCCACCTACCTCATTAGTTTACTTATTATAGACTAATTTAGACATCTGGAGTTAGACTAGTGAGCTCCAAAAGTGATTTAGACACACTGAGTTAGCTAATCAGTCAGGTTTAGTTGGTAGATTCAAATCCTATCCACATGATTCGAATTCTACTTATTGTAAAACCATTGTATTATTGATTGATGAATGCATATTAATGTTTTGATTAGTTGATCAATTCTTGTCCTTTTGATCTGAAATTTGTGGCATTAATTTCTTGTTCAGTGTACATTCTCGTGTATTATTCCATTGCATAATTCCCTTCTCATTTTATCTCATTTGCATGTAGAGCAATGGTTCACAAATTTAACATGGTATCAGATCCTTGTTTATTCTAGCAGCAAGTCTTGTATGATCTCCATTGTGCACCAGAAGCAGGTGAGTTTCCACATAAATACTAGAATCATAGCATTGCTCCCTCTGGATTCGTCCATAGAATTCTATCCAGGTGTGACGAACTTTGAGAAAGTGCACATGTCTAGGTGGGAATGTTTATACTAACATATAATTCTGAATTGAATTGGTTTTGTAGTGTTACTTGCAAGTATTTACATAGCTTCTTGAGGAATTGACTGATCAACATACATAAAATTTAATTCTTCAACTCTCGTACCCCGAATCCTTACACCCTTCAACTACTTTGATTGGAGGGAATATATGTAGGTAGCCTTGCACAAGCATGGTCTGTTTAGGATGACAATGGGAAGAGAAACAAAGCCCCGGTAGTATGTTGAGAAGAACAAGTTTTTGAATCGTCTTGATGAAACCTTCGACTTCATGTGCACTCATATATCCTGGGATATTTTGTTCCATATTGAGGGACTAAGGACTCTGAAGGAAGATTGGTGTAATCTTGAATCTTTGTTTGGAAAACAAGATGAGCTTCGAGGGAATATATTGGAGAATGAGCTCATTGCATTACAGCCCACAAATTTCGAATCTATTCATCAATTCTTACAAAATACAAGTCACTAGTACTGTAATGCAAACAATGTGGATTATAGAGGAAAGATGAGCAGCTTGTGCTATCAGTGTTGAGCAAGCTTGGCTCAAAGTACTCAAACTTTGTCTCTACATTCCATTCCAGAAGAGCTTCCATTCCCAATTGGAATATTCCTTCTCTAGATTCTTTTGTTGAATCCTTAATGCAAGAGCAACATAAATTGGTTCAAATGGGAGTGATTCAGATCTCCAAGAATAAAGCAGTCGTAGCGACAAACTCAAACAATGTGCAAGAAAGAGGAAAGCATAAATAGAAAGAGACTAAAAAAACTGATTCAAAGCCAAAGGAGAATACAAAATATTCCAATTGAGCCTTGGGTTCCAAGAAAAAGAAGAAATTCGAGAAGACTAGATGTCCCTACTATATGAGAGGCTTCCATCCAGAGAGACAGTGCATGAATAATACCATCGACCAGTTGTCAACACTCCTTGAAAAGAACAAGATTTCCCTTCCACAAGGTGCAGATATGTCTGAATATGGAGAGCAGACTGAAGAATATGAGAGTTTCCATGCTTTGAAAGAAGGTTTAACTCAGTCAAAGTCTTACTTGGTAGATTCAGGAGCATCCAACCACATGGTTGCCTCCAAAGAATCCTTCGCTATTCTCGATCTCTCAAGAGGAACTAGCATTCATATGGGGGATAATTCATAGATCTCAGTTGTTAGGAGAGGTTCTATTAAAATCTAGCATGGAGAGTTCAAGAATGTAATCTATGTGCCCTCTCTTGTAGAAAAATTGTTATCTATTTATCAGATGACACATATTGGCTTGCCAAAGAAAGTTGTATTTGGTCCCGACTCGGTGGAGATCTTAGATATCTCAATTGGGAATATTATAGTGAATGGTATTGCAAACCATGCCTCCAAGGCATATCTATTCTCACACTTTCTGCCATACTAAAATCCAACACAATCTCAGCATCCATTCAAAAAGGAACGTAAAAACTCTCTTTCATCTCGATTTGCAGATAGTGATACATTGTCTAAAATTTCAGTTTTAGAAGATGAGGAGCAAGATCGACATGACTCTTGATATTGAGATTATACCTCAAGATTATTTATATCTAGATCCAACTCCTATTCTGAAGATCATTAAAGCAGCTAGGAATGTTGTTGGGGATCTAGATGATAGAAGAAGAACGAGGTCCCAGTATCAGATTGAAAATGTTGCACTCTCCACACAGCTTCACTACCTATAGAGTGGTGCAAAAAACTTCCAGAGAGATGCTACATGACAATGAAGATTGATTTACAATTTGGCCTACTGATGAACAAAATGGATCATTCTATTCCTCCTCCAGAAGTAAAAGACAAAAACAAGATTCAATAGATTGGAAGCAGATGGAAAGGTTCACATGCATAGTCCCAGGATACTGATGCACAAAAGAACCATGATTTCTCCATAGAGTTGCAAATTGCATCAATTCTTTCACAAGTTTTTTCTCAAAGAGGAAATTTTTCTCTTAAGTATAGCTTGTTTCCTGATTCACTGCTTATTTTGAGGGGGGGGAGGGGTTTCCCATGAGGTTTTCCCCATTTTCCTTAGTTTATTAAGCAAATTTTATTCATTTAGATTGTATGGGTGACTTTTGGCCTAGTTTCCAGGGCCCAAGTTGTCCAAAGTTAGGATTAAAGGGGGTGTTAGGATTAATTAATCCTCCTTTGTCCAATATAGTTTATTTGGTCTATTTTCCTAACTTAAGGGGTAATTATTATTGTACTAGAGTGTGGGGGACACACATAGAAGTTATCTTCCACTTACTAAATGTGCATGCATGAGTTTATGTGCCTCTGGGACTAATCTCTACACTATAGGAGCCCACTCTCAGTGCCACCAGCAGCCTCCATCAATTGGTCATGGTTGGTAAGCAGTTATGATGAGTTAACCTCTAGTTACAATCATTTAGATCACTTTCAGTTAGCTAGCGCCATTTTTGCATGCATGCAGGGAGAGTGGTGCCTTTTTCCACCTACCTCATCAGTTAACAGATTGTATACTGATTTAGACATCTGGAGTTAGACTAGTTGTGAGCTCCGACAGTGATTTAGACACACTGAGTTAGCTAATCAATCAGGTTTGGTTGGTAGATTCGAATCATATCCATATTATTTGAATTCTACTTATTGTAACACCATTGTATTACTGATTAATGAATGAATATTAATGTTGTGATTAACTGATCAATTCTTGTCTGTTTTATCTTAAATTTGTGGCATGAATTTCTTGTTTAGTGTACAGTCTCTTTGATTATTCCACTGCATAATTACCTTCTCAATTTCTCTCATTTTCTTCTAGATCAATGGCTCACAAATTTAACATCTCTACTGACACCATAAATTCAGTTCTAAAGGGTAATTGTGCTAGGTTTTCCTTTAACAGTTTTTGGAAATGCAGTGAATTACTCAGATTTATGTAAAGATGTAGAAGTGTATATAGAAAAAACAAAAACCAAAAATAGAAAAAAAAGGGAAGTATGCACCTAATTTAGAGCCCCCAAATAAATGATGAAGATGCCCTAGCCACAAGAGTGGAGTGCCCAGAAATTTTACCGAAGGTTTTCATTGCAAAGCTTCATCGAGGGTTTTCACCTCAGAGCTTCACCTTTTACCGAGGGTTCTTTCACCGAAGGTTTGGCCGCATAGTGTCCAAAATCTAAGAAATGTTTCATCGTATAATGTCCATAAATTTTACTGAAGGTTTAAAAACTAAAATTAAAATATAAATATAAAAAAATAGGGAAGAGAGAAACTTATGCACCTTTAAAATCAAACCTCCTTTTTTTTTTGAAAATGTGATATCTTTAAATATTTAATAAATATATATTTTTAAAAAAATCTTGTTATTGAGCCGAGAGGCTCTCTACATCCCAGTATGGGGTAGATATTGTAACGTTACGTAACGTTACATAATGTTATGTCGGCTATTAAAAAAAATAGAAAAAAAATTAGAAGTAAAGTTACAATGTTATGTCGGCTAAAAAAAATAGAAAATTAGAAGAAAAAAAAACAACAACTATATAAATAGCTACAGACAGAACTGGATTTCAATACATTTAGCCTAGCTTTCAATATGCGTAACCTAGCTTTCAATGCACTTACGCCTTACCTTACATACGCATCCATCTTTGAGGGAGGGAGGACGTTAGTTTTTTCTTTTCTGTCTCGCAGATGAGTTACCTAATCACGTCTCAGCAGAGCTCCGATCTTTTGAAAATCATGGGGGCGCTTCTTCTTGCTACAGAGAAGTCGTGAACCAGTGACTGCAGAGAAGTCGGAGCCAAATATAGAAAGACAACCAAATGTTTGAGCCTGTTTTGGAGGCGTTCTATAAAATCTCAGCAGGAGCCCATTCCCAAAAATAGAAAGACACCCAAATGTTTGAGCCTATTGTCAAGGCGTTCTTTAAAATCTCAGGAGGAGAAGCCTATAAATATGGCATGTCGAGCGTGCCAATTTTTTAGGAGAAAGTGTGCTCAAAGCTGTATATTCGCGCCTTATTTTAGCAGCAAGGAAATGGGCAGCGACCAATTTCGTGCCATACATAGTGTTTTCGGAACCAGGCACTTCGCAAAGCTGTTGTTGGAGGTGCCGGAGGACCAACAACATGTTGCTGCCTCCACCATATTGTTTGAGGCAGAGAGTCGGGTCCAATATCCCATTCATGGATGTTATACAAATATTTATGCTTTACAGGAAGAGGTTTATGTATTGCCCTTCTCTAGTTTAGGGTTTTTCTTTTAACTCGATTAACTTATGAAACTCGCATTATATCGAGTTTAGGGTTTTTGTCTTTAACGGCCATTCTCCAGTTTAGGGTTTTGCTTTCAACTTCGTGAAGATATTTGTGAACTGTCATTTTCCATTATGGATTTCAATTTTGATGTTTGTGGTGTTTTTATTTTCAATGATAATTCCCAAGAGATCTGAACAGATATCTTCCATTGCAGATTAATAATTTGAATGAGGAACTTACAGCTGCCTATGGTGAGCCCGCGGCCTGTGGCAGCTTGGATGTGGCTACCATAAATTATGGTCAGTATGTAAACCAGCATAGATCCAAATCCTAGGCAGGAGCCGAGAGGGATCAAATCTACCTTGGTGCAAACCTCCTTGAGTGCAATACCTGAGAAGAGGTGCAAGAGGTTTGCACCTCGGGAGATTTGATCCCTCTCGACTCTTGATAGAGCCTAGGATTTGGATCTACGCTGGTTTATGTAGAATCGAAGAATAACATGTAAAGTATCAAAGTCAAAATAAGACTTCATTAATGGTTTCATAGATTCTAGTGAGAAATTAATTGATACTAGAGTGGTTACTTTTTAAAAAACAAGTTGGTTATGTTTTTTTAAACTAATAGTTGTTCTTCTCTCTAGTGTAATTAAATGAATGATAACAAACTCAAATAAAAACACTCGTCATACGTGATCCAACATGGACCCTCCACAATATATTACACTATCAAATTCTTAAAAGGTTAACGCTTTTAAAATAATGTATATTATTTGTTTTGTTTTTTTAATGATGAATATTAATTAATTAATAAATACTAGTATACTCCAAAATGGGGAAATGAAACACTCTTTGAAAAATAATAAAAAAATATTAGAAAAAAAATGTGAGAAAGGTGAATCCACATTTTTCTTTCTCTATTGAATCATGATAAAATCCATTTTATTTATATGACCGCTACTTTAATTAATTGTTTTGGATTCTCACATAACCAAACACAATGCCCAACAAAAAGGTGGTTATTCAAAAGATGCCAACAACACTAATGAAACACATGATGACTCGTTACTGACTGTCAATCAAGTCATATGTGGGTCAGTTATCTCCTCATGAAGGAATGTAGGGCTGCCACGATTCCTAGCATAATTGAAGCTACCCCAACTGTTGTCAAATACTGGATATGAAAAAGACCACTGATGCAATGGACGTGTGGAGATCGATTTACCCAAAGGTTGATTCCTCTACATGTTAGCATGCAAATGGATGGTCGCTCCAAACTCTTTCATGAATCAACTTCTCAATCACAAAAAATATTCATGTTTGGATGCTCCATCAAAATCACAATTTCTATCAGTCGGTCAACAAGGAAATCGGGTGCACGATTTGGTCTTTTATTCCGCTACCAACTATATGTGCCATGTGGGTTGTGAGCTCTGGCGAGGTTTTTAACTTCAGCTACCAACTTCATTGAAACCCAAGATTAGGTGTTTAAAAGTAATCATGGCATGATTTTGGTGAGGGTGTTGTTCAGTGTCAATGCGCAACGATTGTGAGAAGTGATAGATGGTGAAAAAAACTATCACAATCGATTGCCAAATAATACGGGATAAACAATTACTCCCGAACTCCAACTTGAAATGGTTTCTCGACCATAAAATTTTCATGCTACGTGTTCCAAACTTCACGACTCGGGTGCCAATGAATAGATATGGACAATCCAACAAAACGCGTGGGATATGGTAGGTGAACACTATATGTTTCTAAATTCCAATATACAACAAAATATATCACCAACTAACCACAAAAGATGCTCCAAAGCTCCACTTTCCTGTGAAGCTACCCCAAGCAACTGTCAATCAACAAAAACGTGGAATTTCATTTTGTAATTGGATGCTACAGGTCCAAATTCCTCATGAAGAAGTGTGCCAAAGTGGTAATTATTGATGCGGTTGATCACATCATATATGTATTGGTGCCTTTATAGTTGATGAGGGGCCATAATACTTGGAGTATTGATCGTTGATATACCTAGAAGGAAGTTTAAAACTATGGTCTATTATTTATGGCCTATGGAGGTTTAAAACTAAGATTTGTTTCCCTTCATTTCTACTTCTCTTGGCTTTAATTACAATGAATTCATAGATGAGGGGTCACTATCATACTGATATATGTAATTATTTAATGAATAGAAGGACCAATGCCCCAAACAGTGGTACTGGCATCATTAATTACACATTTTCAAAAAGCACCTACTTGAAATCTCTGTCTGGAGATGCAATAACAGTCTTCAGTACTCTTTGTGAAACTTGATCTACAAGATTAGTTACTACCTCATTTGCATTCAATGCCTTCAATTTCAGTCAGACCCTACATATTTCTCATCAACAGAGCCTTCTAGATCTCCTTGCTCAACTCCGGAATCACTGACTTCATCCTCAGAATCAACAGGAGGTACTTCATCTGGCTATTCATCACTGCTTGTTGATATGTTGAAATATGATCTGAAAAACAAAGTGGACTGAATTTGAGGCTAGTGGTTGGGAACTTTGATCCTTATTGATATTACTTACAGGATCGAGTTTGGGTTTCTGAAGGGAGAACCTTCCAACAAAGAACTTGGGAAAACATGTGAGTTTCAATATTTATGTTTAGCATTCTTTCTAATTGCATCATACCTACAAACAAATCTAAGTCCATCTTCTTCCTCTTCTAAACTGAATGACTGAGGATATCTCAAGAGGAATAAATAGTAGCCTTGTTCAAAACCCTAAGCCCGGATACAATTATTTATTGACAGACATTCTTTGAATTCATTAACGGAAATATGAGTTTTTTCCTTGTGAACTCTAAGTAATCGTGCAAGACTGTATTTTTTATTGACTTGTTCTAACTCTATGTGGATGGAGTCATGAAATACTCACAAAGTTTGCGTTGCCTCAGGGTTTTACATGTAGGTTTGAAATCACCAATGGAGGAGGGGGTTATGGGAAATTGGTCGAAGAAGAGAGTTGCTCCTGGAATTTGATGATGATGTAAATCAAGATGAGCTTCCGTAGGATATGCAGGCGATGAAAGATTTGGAAAGATTCTCACTATGGGAATGCGATGTGGAGCGACTACGATTTGGAAATATTTTCAGAGATGAAATTATTTTTTAAATTTAATAAATATAGGAGGCAGCTCCTCATTCGTTATCGACAAACTACAAAATATTGAGTAGAACCATCCCTTAAATAACACCTTCAGTGTAATTATAATATTAAATAATAAAATATTTTATTAATATTAAAAAAAAAGAATGGTTATTGTTCATTGACAATAATTTTGATTTATAAGTTTTAAAAGAAGTTTTATGCATTATAAAATTATTTTGATGGAAAATAATTTATGCATTGGAAAAACGTTAAAATAAGTATTTTGCAATCGATATGGTTTTCATGGGTTAAAAAAATATATTATATATTATAGAAGTATTATTATAAATGTTAGAGAGGTAGAATGCCCTACTAAGCTTGGATGATGGGTAGGTTGGAAGAGATAGGCTATGTAAGGTTTTTTTAGGGCGAAGATGATTTGTAGGAGGTGGACTATTTAGCAATCCACTAGAGGGGAAGGAGATCTAGGCCAACTTGAAGGTGCAACCTCAAATCAAATGGGAAGAGATGGGTTTTAGTGGAGTGGGGGAAACTATTGAAAGGGTCCAGTGACAAACCCTTGTGTCACTCTCTAGGTGGCAACAAGAAGTTTTCACACGAGCAAGAGAGAGGGAAGATGTCATCGTGTCAGTTCCTACACTCTACATCAGTTGTAAGAGTTAAATCACCATTGGTTATGTGTCTAGAAGGACAAAAGACATGGTATGGGGGATCTACCTCACACTATATTACATAATCATTTTGTCCATGCTAGCACAATCATGTTCAATGGAATTAACTTATGCCACCTTCTAAGTTATCCATCCACGATTATGTTCCTTCTCCCTCGTGGATGGTTTTTTTCTTCCTTTGAGCCCTAGATCAAGTCTTAATGGAAATACATCTCTTGAGGTTGATACAAAGAATATTTCTTATATTGACAAAAGTTTTGTAAGTAGAAACTATGTAGTTATGCAAATTCTGTGTAATCAATACCAAATTTGGAAATCCTTCTTTGTTTTTGAGCAAATGGAGTAATTTATTTTAAGGGTGGGGAATACTTTATTTAAGGTGCTTCCATTTTTTTAACTAATGAGCTTGAATACTTGTTATCAAATTGTTGGGGACGAATTTTTTTCAAAATAACTATGCACCTAATTTGCATGTCCATTACGACATGGTAGTATATGTACATACATCTCTTGCCATAGCTAACACATCTTTTTCACAACTCAACATGATTCTTCCTTCTTTGCAAAACACCTAGTTGGTTTTAGTTCTTTTTTTTTATCCATTTCACTCACCACCATCAACCTATCGGCGTATCATTTCATCTCTTGATTATACCGATATTCATATTTTACATCAATTTGATATTAGAAGACTCGGGGAGTCTACTTTGTAATTTCCCTAGGGATTTAAACTATTTTGTGGTTGTAACCGAGGCGTCAATTATGCTATGGTCTATTTATATTGATATATTTCTCGATGTCATTGGTAAAGATTGTTTTAGTATTGGCTTGGGTTATGCCATTCTTAAAGTCAGTTTGTTTCTTCTCTCCTCATTTGAACGATACATGGTGACTGGCTTCATATAGTTTTCCAAGTCTATTAATATTTTGTAATATGTATTGCACCAATTTTCATATAATTTAATAAAGTATAGTTTATTTTTATGAAAAAGATAAACATAAGATTTAAAGTCAATCTCTAAAATCATCAATTGAGTAATCAAAATCTAACCATAGATCAAATAAAATTATTTGGAAATAGAAGTCTCCAACTATCGATTATTCTAAACCTAAAAATCATGTGAATATTTATTAATATTCACAACCTAAGGACATACAAGCCATTGTTTAATTGCAATGCACATCTCAAGCTTTTATCTCTCCAATAAGAGAGTCTGATATCAATCCATATTCTGTAAGTACAATGTAAGGCCTTTTTACTTGCTAGTAGGTTCCCGAGAGCACATATTTAGGATCAAGACAAAGCATCCCTTTTCATGGAGGCATAAATGTAAGTCCCTTCCCCATAAAATAGTTAAAAGTACGACACTAAGTTACTCCATTTTTCCTCTATCCTCCATGTTTTAATTTATACCAAATCCAAATCTTGGTGATATATCTATTGGGAAAAAAATCACTTGGGGGTAATAAACGGTGAGAATATGGACAAGTTTCATGAAAATCCATGACATTGGATTTCATCATATTCATTCCTATTGTAAATTTTTCATGTTTATAGCTGTACTGAAGAGTTAAACTAGCAAAAATGAAGTACTTACATACATGGTCAACCATTTTTATACCTATAAGCACATAAAATATCTTATGGACTCCTTGTACTCTTATTTTTTTGACCATTTTGCAACTTGTTCCTCCAAGTCTTAAGACATTCAAGCTTGCATTTGAAGCAAATTTGTTTTCCAATTTTGATTTGTGACAAGCAATGTGTAAAAACAATTCGTTACCTGTGTGACAATAATGACCAGATTAGAGATAATCTAGGTGCAATAATAAATAATAGCAAATGAAGATAATTAAGTGTATTACTCTCTTAGCCTTCAATGTACAGTTTGTGATATTCTCTTTATTTGTATCAGCCTTTTATCGATTTTTTTATTTGACCAAAACATTGTCCATTGCATATTTGATAATGAATCATTTTTTCTGGAATCTATATATGAAGTGAACAACCCAAAATTTTTGTCATCTCATTTTTTCTTCATGGAATTTCAATAACGAGGAGGGAACTCTTTGTCATCTTATTGTTTTCTTCATAGAATTTCAATAACGAGGAGGGAACTCTTTGTCATCTTACTATTTTTTGTAAGCTCCCGCGTCCGTTCAGCGGGTCGACGGTTCATCATCCATTCAGCGGCTCTTCAAGATCTCCAACGGTTCATTTGGTTTGGAAAACGTTTTCTTGTTGGGAGCTTTTGGAGTGGTCCATCACCTAGATTTGTGGAACATACGACACATAGCCATCAGAAGCTTGATGGGATCTTGGCTATTTAAAACCCCTGTTGGTCCCCAAGCTCACTATCTCAATCCCCTTCAGTTTTACACCATCAAGAAGGAGAAAGAAGAGCTTGGAAGCGCCGTACAGGAAGCTAAACCTTATGGAGCAAGGAAATCTTCTACAGCAAGTTCAGTAGCATCAATGGCTGAAGGTATGATCTATTGGGCATTCCTATTTCGATTCTGTTTTATAGTTTTATTCCGCATTTGTTCAGAATCGGAATTTTTTACTAACAGTTGGTATCAGAGTAGTTATCTTTGCCTTGGTGTTCTGTATGTAGTTTCCATTGTAGGGTTTTCTCTGTGTGTCTGCATTGTGAATGGCAGAGGGCGGAGCTTATAAAGATCTGTGGTTTTTGAATGGTTTTCACCACCCGGTGGGAACTTGTTCGATTCCTATGGAGTTACACCTGTGACTCTGCTCCACACACAGCACTGAATATTGTCTTATGCTTTTGGAGGATTTGCCGGAAGAATAGGGTTTTAGTTACTGTAGAAACTCGACTAAGCGTGGGTTATTTATTTAACTTTTAATAGTATATTTCCTGAACGCTTGATTCCTTGTTTTCTTGAATGTTTGCCTGACTACTAGGGCTAGAGCGCGGGGTTATCTTTTCTTGAGAAAACACCTGGTCATGATGTGTGGTTTCATTGTGTCCTACACTTACACAATAGAAGGCATATGTAAAGTGTTCAAAAGTATGATCTTCTGTGATTGAAGAAGTATCGAATTGCAAATTCGGTAGTAGTTTCGGTTGCTTGATAACCGTGTTTTCATTTGTTCCTTTCACTTTGGTTACAGGTCCTCGTTGCTATTGGAATTTTTAATATGTTATTGGATAGTCCTGTCTGCACTCAGAGTAGAATGGAAAATTTTCTTTTTCAGAATGGAAGATTCCTCCTCTCTCTGATCTTTTATATATAGTATTGGTTCGTGCCTCTATATTATGACTAAAATGGAAGACTTTTATTGTTTGTTCTTTCTTATCTTAAGTTGAATTGATTAAAGTGCATAAGGATTACAGTGGATACGCATTTTCCTTAGTTTAGGTGGCTGTTTTTGTGGCCTCTGCCGTAAGCCTGTTAGAGGGTGTTGTGATCTTTATGAGACTGCTTAGACCATGACCTTGCTACTGTGTATTAGAGTGGGTCATGTACGTAGCTGAAGGATTGTTTTTTATGATAAACAAAATATAAGGTTAAGAGGATATAAGTTACTTCATATATGTCAGTTTGGGCTTATTATTATGTTTTTGAGTAAATTATGCATCGAAGACTTATTGGGAAAAGGGCTTCATTGAGTCGCTGGTTGATTATTTATTTTATATGAAAGTAATGGATTTTATTCCAGAATTTCTTATTTTTTCATGGAGAATTTCTTATTTTGTCTATCTATTATTGAAGCTACATTATACATTGTTGAAGCTACCAGTCTCATTCAGATCTGTTCATTTGAAACTTGTTTTGTTACACTGAACATCAATAATGTCTAGTAGATCTTTATGATATTTAATTAGAGAATAGCCACAGCATCTCTAATTAATTAATATTATAAAGAAAGTTTAGACAGTAATTGTAATTAATTATATTAAATATAATAAATTTTATCCCACAGGATTTTTTATTATATTTATGTAATTAATTAGGATAAAATATTGAATTATTCATAACTTACCCACAGGAATTATGAATTAATAGTTTTATCATGAAGAATATTTGAATCTGCTTGAATTAAAAATTTAGCCCACGGGAAATTTTTATGTCATTAGATTCAATCTTAGAGCATGAAATTACATTGGTAAAACATGAAATTTTATTTGGTCTCAATTTTAACGTAAGCATGTGATCTTTATTTTTTTATGCAGTTGCACAACTTGCAAATTTCTCTGAAATTCGTTGTGATATCCCTGAACTTAAGGGAGATAACTATAAGGTCTGGAAGGAGAGAATTCTCCTTCATTTGTGATGGATGGACATAGATTATGCTATCAGGAAAGATGAACCACCAGCACTCACCAATACCAGCACTGCAGCGGACATCACGCTTTATGAGCGACGGGAGCGATCTAATCGTTTAAGCATGATGTTCATTAATACTAAAATTTCGGCTGGTATTCGTGGTTCAGTTGATCAGTATGAAAGGGTCCGAGATTTGCTAAAAGCCATTGATGATCAATTCGTCACTTCAGACAAGGCACTAGCAATCACCCTAATCATGAAGTTCTCATCCCTAAGGCTCACCAGTGTGAAAGGTGTGCGCGAGCACATCATGCAAATGAGGGACACTGTGGCTCAACTGAAGAAACTCGAGGTTGAAATATTAGATTATTTCCTGGTGCACTACATCCTGAACACCCTTTCGCACCAATATGGACCTTTCAAAATCTCATACAACACACATAAGGATAAATGGTCCCTAAATGAACTCATGACCATGTGTGTTCAAGAGGAAGAAAGACTGGTGATGGAACTGGGAGAAAGTGCAATGCTGGCAACGCATAGGAAGGGAAAATATCAAGCCAATAAGAAAGGGAAAGGTAAAGTACCTCCCCAAACTGATATTAAGAAGGTTTCCAAGTGTTTCTTCTGTAAAAAGAAGGGACACATGAAGAAGGAATGCAGAAAATTTTAGAAATGGCTTGCGGACAAAGGTAATGCAATCTCGTTTGTTTGTTATGAATCTAATATGGTCACTGTCAATATTAACACTTGGTGGATTGATTCTGGATCAACAAAATAGAATTAGAAAATATCTTTTATGTTCCAAGTTTTTCTAGAAACTTGATTTCAGTCTCAAGACTTGTACATTTTGGATATTCCTTTAACTTTTTGGAAACATCTGTCAGTTTATTTTATAAATCTGATTATGTTGGGAATGGTATTTTGTCTGATGATCTTTACTGCATTAATTTACAAAGCAATGTCACTTATGATTCAATGCATGTTCACACTAGCACTAAAAGATGTGTTATTAATGAAGATTCCTCTAAATTATGGCATCGGTGGTTAGGTCATATCTCCATAGAAAGAATTAAAAGATTGGTAAATGAAGGAGTACTTAATACTCTGGATTTCACTGATTTTGAGACTTGTGTGGATTGCATAAAAGGAAAGTAGACCAACAAGTCAAAGAAAGGTGCCAATAGGGGTTCAGACATATTAGAGATCATACATACTGATATATGTAGTCTAGAGATGGACTCACATGGTCAGAGATACTTCATCTCTTTTATAGATGATTACTCACAATATATGTATCTCTACATGCTTCATAAAAAGGATGAAGCATTAGATGCCTTTAAGATATTTAAGGCTGAAGTAGAGAAACAATGCGGCAAGCAAATTAAGATCGTGAGATTAGATAGAGGTGGAGAATATTATGGTAGATACACAGAAGATGGACAAGCACCTGGGCCATTCGCAAAATTTCTTCAAGAGCATGGGATTGTTGCCCAATACACCATGCCTAATTCACCCGACCAGAATGGTGTAGCAGAAAGAAGAAACCGAACTTTATTGGACATGGTGCAGAGTATGCTTAGCAGCTCCAATCTTCCTAAATCCTTGTGGACTGAAGCACTTAAGACGGAAGTGTATATATTAAACCGAGTTCCAACCAAGGCCATTCCTAAAACGCCATTTGAGTTATTGAAAGGTTGGAAACCGAGTTTGCAACATATGCGCGTTTGGGGATGCCCGTCTGAGGTGAGAATATATAATCCACAAGAAAAGAAGATGGACCCAAGGACCATTAGTCGGTATTTCATTGGATATGTTGAAAGGTATAAAGGTTACATATTTTACTGTCCATCTCACAGCACTAGGATTGTGGAATCAAGAAACAAAATTTCTTGAAAATGACTTGATCAGTGGGAGCGATCTAACCAGGAACATAGTTTCCGAGAAGGATCATTCAGAATCTCAACCTTCCACCTCAAGTGATAGATTGGTTATTGTTCACAGCACCCCTCAAGTACAAACTGGTGTTGAACAACCAATTGTTGAAGTTCCACAAGCTGCTGATGGCATTCTAGTAGATCAGGTAGTTCAAGAGTTTCCAAGCACTTTTGAACAACGAGTTGAACCACATACTTCTCAAGAAGATAGTGATACAACATTGAGAAGATCTACTAGACCAAGGAGATCAGCAATTCCTGATGATTATGTTGTGTATCTGCAAGAATCTGACTTTAACGTTGGAGCCGAAAATGATCCCCAGTCCTTTTCACAAGCCATGAATTGCAAAGAATCAGAATTATGGTATGATGCCATGAAGGAAGAGATGAATTCTATAAAGAGTAACGAAGTCTAGGATCTTGTTGAGTTGCCTAATGGTGCAAAAGCCATTGGATGTAAATGGGTCTTTAAGACAAAGAAAGACTCATTGGGAAACATTGAGAGATACAAGGCTAGACTAGTTGCTAAAGGATTCACTCAGAAAGAAGGAATCGACTACACGGAGACTTTCTCTCCTGTATCTAAGAAAGATTCCTTGCGCGTTATTATGGCATTAGTGGCCCATTTCGACTTGGAGTTGCATCAAATGGATGTGAAAACGGCTTTTCTAAATGGAGATCTAGAGGAGGAGGTTTACATGAAACAACCTGAAGGATTCCCCTCTAGTGATGGTGAACAATTGGTTTGCAAGCTCAAGAAATCCTTATATGGTTTAAAACAAGCATCCCGCCAATGGTATTTGAAATTCCACAATGTAATTTCTTCTTTTGGTTTTGTAGAAAACATTATGGATCAATGTATATACCTGAAAGTTAGTGGGAGTAAAATTTGTTTTCTTGTTTTATATGTGGATGACATTTTGCTAGCAACCAATGATAAGGGTATGCTGCATGAAGTGAAACAATTCCTCTCTAAAAATTTTGATATGAAGGATATGGGTGAGGCATCTTATGTCATTGGCATTGAGATCCATAGAGACATATTTCGAGGCCTCTTAGGTCTGTCTCAAGAAACCTATATTAATAAAATTTTAGAGACATTTCGGATGAAGGATTGTTCACCTAGTATAGCTCCCATTGTGAAGGGTGATAGGTTCAATTTGAACCAATACCCAAAGAACGACCTTGAAAGGGAACAAATGAAGAACATTCCATATGCTTATGTTGTCGGAAGCCTAATGTATGCTCAGGTCTGCACAAGATCTGACATTGCATTTGTTGTGGGAATGTTGGGACGATATCAGAGTAATTCAGGTATAGACCACTGGAGAGCTGCAAAGAAAGTAATGAGGTATCTTCAAGGAACTAAAGACTACATGCTTATGTATAGATGGACGAACAATTTGGAAGTAATTGGCTACTCAGATTCTGACTTTGTTGGATGTGTTGATTCACGCAAATCAACATCAGGATACATTTTTATGATGGCCGGTGGAGCTGTATCATGGAGGAGTGCCAAGCAGACCTTGATTGCCACTTCCACAATGGAAGCCGAGTTCGTCTCCTGTATTTTTATGATGGCCGGTGGAGCTGTATCATGGAGGAGTGCCAAGCAGACCTTGATTGCCACATTTTGATACATAATTACTAATTAATAAACTTATATGAAACAGATTAATGATACTTTTCAATCCCCGGGCGTTGAATTCTCATCTCCAACCTCCCTGTTTTAAGCTCAACTATTATCAGTCGAGTCGAGTCTTACATGTTAATTGTCAACGACAAGTCAAACGTCTAGAGACTCCCAAAATGAATCAAAGTATTTGTAATATATGTGGGATTGACATTGACTTACGGTTAGAAATATCATCCAAAACTGGTACCATCAAATTAATTGGGTCTATTGTCCCATCGATGTCATGCTCCATGTTAATGTTGAGCTTAAACCTTTTTTTTTTAATTTCTATTTCTTATGTCACATCACTCTCACATTAAAAAGAAATGTCTCTTGTAATTAAAAGGATTGGTATATGGCTCTGATTGTATAGTATGAAAAACTATTTACTTTACACGCAGCCTCATCACCATAAATGTGTTATCTGAATACGGCCACCACATAAAAGTGATGTATTACCTTTCAGAACTTCATTAACATTTTTACAACAACAGCAAGTGTTTTTTGGTGCGGTCCATGATATTTGTACACACATTTTAAATGAAGGCTAATAATAAAAATTCTCAATGCACATAGAGTTTCTGTGGGATTGTTTTACGGTAACTTATTCCAATTTTTTTTTAAAGTAAAGTTGTATGCGTATGCAGAGATGAAACATGCTTGTGAGTTTATGGCACTCCAAAAAAAATATCGATATCGATTTTATTAAGAGAGCCAATATCATTCCTAATAGATTTATTAGTGTTGTGAAATCACTACTACACTCGTTACTCTCAAATCCGATGCCATTCATTTGGTTTTTTGATGATTGTATTTTTTTTTAAATCATGAAAACAACAATTTTCCAAGAGTATATTTAATAGCTTGCAAGCCAGATATACCAACAACTTGTGACTTAGCAGGGCTGAGACGTTTCGAAGCCCACTGAGGTGAGTCTCTATCTCAGGGGTCGTCTACCCTTCGAGCCTTGTCACAACAGGCCAATGAGCAACCCCACCCCTGGCGGTTTTGAACCTGTGACCTCAAAGGAGATAACACATGTTCTTAACCATTAGACCCACTTGCAATGCAAATTGATTTTTTAAGTAGAGCAGAGTGATTTAAACAACAAGAGGCACTATCCCCTTGTTCGAGGGCTAAATCACTTCTCCTTGTTGATAATATCATTTTTGACACTTTGTTAATTGCAAGAATACAAGGAGAGTTAGAGAAAACTCTTTTCAAATGACCAACCCATTCAAATACACATTTTTCTTTTAAAAAAAATATCAATAAACCATAGTTTGTTTCCTAGCTAGGGGTGTTGTGTATTAATTTAGCATAAAGAATTGTGGTGCTTAGTAGATGAAATGCCCCTATACAACTTCTAATTGTACTGAACAACAAAAAAACGCTAGAGAATGCTCACCTGCAACATGAGAGCCAATGCGAGCTTTCTCGACATGAATTAGAGTTGAAGAATGAAGATAAAAGTTGTGCAATGCCTTATGAGACTAATTCTTAGAATGCAAACAACAAGAATGAGCATTACATTTAGAAACATCCTCACTAATAATAGGAAGCTCGAGAAAAAACCAATCATAAAAGTATAGAGTTAGAGGGGAAATTATTGGGGTAGAGAGAGTCAAGCAACATCTGAAAAGTGAGTTATTCACTCAAGGCGAGGGGATCATTCACGTTGGAGTTCAAGAAGCAAACCACTCACCTAGATAAGTTACTAACTTCCTAGGTCAATAATTTCATTGAAAACAACAACTCCAAATCTTTCCCACAACCCAAAAAACAAAATTTCTCACCTAAGGGTCAGGTTAATTAGGCAAATCACTCATAGTATAAAGGAATTAAACTTCTTAGATTAGCAGCTTATCCTTCAATGAAAAAATCATTGACCCATAATTCGTATTGGCCTATAAGGTTAATGACTTTGCCCTTTTCTAGTAAAATAATTGACCAAGGGTGTGCAACTAGCCTCCTAGGTCAGTGATTTAACCTTGAATGATTAACTATCCACCATACAACCATGTAATTGCATATAAGAACTTACATGCCTTTTCAATGAATAAATTGTATATTAAATATTCCCTAAACAAATTGTTGAGTTTTGAGCAACGTTGAGGTTCACATTCTTCCCCCTTAAAATTAGCTTCCAAGGTGAGAGACCTCCTCATCTACATGAATTCCAATGGACTTATTGGTGAATATGATAAAGCTATTAAGCTTAATGGAAACCATTAAACCTGGTAGATGACGTAAAAAATTATGAGCATAATTGAGCATATTTATAACTAAATTCTTTATTTCAACTAAAAAGCTCAAACATTGAATATCAACTCTAAAGTTTCTTTTAAAAGTCACTAACCTAATCATGACTATACCCAAAATATGTATATAAAAACAAACAATTATAATCTATTAATTAAGAGAGCTCAAAACATCTTATAAAAATAAAAATCCATCTCAACTTAAACGTTTATAAAAATAATAAAAATCCATGTCACCTTAAAGGTTTGAACTTATTTAGCATAAACACTTTTTATTATATTAAGGTAAATACAATATTATAAGATTTTATTTATTTATTAATTTTTAGATATTTAATTTTTTATTTTATAATTTTAATAGAGTTAAATTTTATTAATTTAGTTTTTAATTCTTTCTTACGGTTTAGTTTTTAATTATAAACTGACAACCTTTTAAGATTAAGACCATATTCATGACTTGCCTTCTTAGATTAAGACCATATTCATGACTTGCTACTTTGGCATATTGGTAGAGTACAATCTTTTTATAAATTGTCTAGGTGAAGGAAGATCTTTCCATATGGAAGGCTACTATTTTCGTGGTTTTTATTTTTTAAATTTTTTTACACTAGATATTATCATTCATTGAATTTATTTTTTCCTATTTTGGTTGAAGAAACCTAATAACTTTGGCCAATATTCATTTATATGATTTGTTTAAAAAAACTGAACACTTGAAAATTGCGTTTTCATAATTTAGTTTTTTTTAGTATTTAAAATCATTATATTTTATAATAATAATTTTATGAAGTGCCTATTTCTTTAGGAAAATGACCAATTATTCTAACACATGTAAAAAAAATTCCTTTTTATTTTGGTTTGGGTTATTCTCTCATTCAAATTAGAGTTTTAGTTCGATTGAATTATGGAAACCGTGATTTAAAATAGAAATCAACTCCAACCAAAACAACAACTATTTATTTTTATAAATTTTTTATTATTTTTATAAATTTTTTATCATTTTTATATTAAAAAAATAGTAATAAATTTTTATTATTATTTATATTAATAAAAATAATAAAATAATAATTGTGAGATAATTAATACAACTAATGTATCTTTGCTGACCTTCTCTCAAGGAGGATACTTTTGAAGCCTTTGAAAACAAGGTCGTTTGTCTTTTATAAGCATGTTTTGGGAGATGTAAAACTAAGAACATGGTTTTAGTGTACAACTATGTCCTATTTGTTGGCATGCAAATAAGAATGTTTGGCAGTTAGGAGGGAGCAAAATATATATATATATATATATATCACTTTTATGTGGTAGATCTTGGTTCGTATAAGTTTAAATGTAATTAGTTGTTTTTAACTTTTTTTTTTTTATGACAATAGTACTAATAAACAGGTTGAGCTATTCTATGTTACAATTATTAAGTTTGTCTCTATCTTTAGGTATAGAGCAAATATAGATATTTGGTAACTCCAAATTGTCTCAAACATAATAGGGACCCTCATAACATCTATCTAACAAGTATCTTTGAGGATATTTGCAAGATCAAATCTTCCTTCGAACATATCAACTTCTTGCATATTTTTCATAAACAGAATGACCTGACCAACAAGTTGTCCAAGAAAGGACGGTTGACCCATGTTAGATAATGGAAAAAATGGGAATGCATCAATGATCAACCACATGTACTAGGGATCAACCCTATTACACAAGGATAAACTTATCATACTGTTTATGTGACTTGTACATACCAGCGTAGATCCAAATCCTAGATTCTATCAAGCACCGAGATGGATCAAATCTCTCTAGGTGCAAACCTCTTCTTAGGTATCCATTGATTTGATTCAAACCAAAAGACACAACTTTTTATTTAAGGTCCACATATAATATTTTTATTATTAATATTTAATATTATTTATGGCCAACATATAATATTTTTTATTATTTTTTATTTTGTTAGGAAAGAACATTGCAGCATTTCCCCACACATGGTTTTAAAACCATATGCAAGGCCCTTCTACAACTATGGGTTGTTTAGGAGGCCTTGCAAATGGTCTTAAACCCATTTTCAAGGCCCTCCTAAACCATGTACAATAAAACCATGGGTTGTTTAGGAGGCCTTGTACATGGTTTAAAAACCATGTGCAAAGCCTCCTAAACCATGTACAATAAAACCATGGGTTGTTTAAAATGTCTTGCACATAATTTTAAAATCATGTGCACATGGTTTTAAAACCATGTGCAAGGCCAACATTTTTTTGTGTATAATTCAATTTTGTGTTTTTTTCTTGACCCACATTTTTTTTTACGGATAATTAAATTTTTACCTTTTTATTGTTTTGTTAGGTAGGAAGATTACAACATCTCCCTGATATTAGATTGTTTTGTGGCCGACATTTATTTTGTCCTATTAGAAAATTTATTTTTTTATTAATAAACGAAAGTGATATTATTTTTTATTTTGTGTTACAAAATCTCTCCCATAATATTCACTATCACTATTATTTTTTGCCCACATGTTACAAACATTACATCAGGTTAAAGATCTCTCCCATAATATTCACTATCACAATTATTTGTTGCCCACATGTTACAAACGTTACATCACGTTACAAGTTCTCTCCCATAATATTCACTATCACTATTATTTTTTGCCGACATGTTACAAATGTTAGTAATGTTACATCACGTTACAAGATCTCCCCCATACTGGGCTGTAAAGCGCCTCTCGGTGCAATTATCTAAGACTAGTTGTATTTGGAATTTTGAGAACATATGACTCCCTCTGAACTACATGTGTTGAAAGTATGTGATGAATATCCACAAAGAATCATATAACCGAACTGTGTATGGTTGGGCCTGTAAACTATGCGCTTTCCATCTAATACAATCTACAATTTTTTTCTTACTTTCGTATGAGATTGTTGATGTGGACATGGTATATGTGTCTTATATATATGTTTTAATGCATATAGTTAATAAAACTACTTTCAGAGGAATGAATAGGTAATATGAGTTAGAACATTTAAATTGAATTAAGTAATAATTCATAAAGATTTTATAATTACTTATTTCTTTTTTATTAGTAAAAAAATGATTAAAGGGGGAGTTTTTTTTAATTATGAAAATCAACAATTAGACATAATATTCTAGGTAGCATTTGGAATTAACTTGCCTTGTTGTTATTATAGCTCAAGTGTATATCTCATCACAATGAAATAATATCTCGTTTGATATTTGAATCTAAATGAAGAGAGTGTGAAACTTACCTCTATATCATTTAAATTGTCATAAATCCCTTGATTGGAACTAAGAAAATATAAATATAAATACACAAAATATAATAAATAAAATAGGTTACATTCCTAATACCCAATTACAAAATATAATACCATAATATTTTTTTTATAAAATATACAATGAAAAGTCACAACAAAAACATGGCAAGAGCCACGAGGTGGCAATGTCATGCGCATTACTAATCAGATATTTTGAAATTTGCAAAATATTGTTAATTGGTCATTTTGAAATTCACAAAATATTGTTCATTGGCTATTTTGAAATTTGCAAAAAATATTGCTCTTATGAGATTATAGATTATTTTGTCATTTTCTCTTGAGACAGCAATGGAATTACTAAAAATCGTAGGCACTAGCTTGAAACGTCCACTTGGTACCAATGCAGTTTTGTCAAGCAAGTTCCTAGGACAAAGAAGTTTCCACTAAATATATATATCGCTTTTCTTATAAAAAATGTTTAATATTTTATTATTCATTAATACCCTGTCATTAAAAGATGTTTACTCTTTTCTTATCATATCTAAGATTTTCTAATATTTAGTCAAATTTGTTATCTAAAACCTTTATTCTAATTTTCATTTAAAATATTGAAATCTCACACTTACTATTAGTATACCTCAACAATTATTCCATATATTGCATCTAGATAGAAAAAATAAAAACCAATTTCTATTCACAGTGATCGATCTTTAACATCCTTGTAACAAGGATTTCTCCCTTGTTACGTGCAAAAGCACCAGCCTTACGTCAATGAGACTGTAAGGTAGAGTTCATGAAAAAACTTAAGACAACAAACAAGATTAGTAAAACGAAAAAAATATATACGAGAGCTACACTAGAACAAAATGCAAATAAAATAAATATTATACCATTTTTCTTGAAAGTGGGCCACCGTGGCCGTCTCAGAAGTGATCCGCCTCTCCACAGGCTGGTTCTCCAGGTGGATACGAAGGGTGTCTCGACGTACTAAGTGGGAATGGTATGGCAACAGGGTGGTGGCAAAGAGGTGAATACCTAAGAGCTAAAGGTGTTCCAGCGTACTCACAATAGCAAAAGGTTATCAAAATTGTTTTTGGGGAGACCTTCACAATGTATTTATAGTAAAATTTTAGGGATTTTTGACCCAAGGTTAATCCATGGTATTTTGTTGTGGTTTGTTGATCTTATCTCCTTTTTAGGGTTTTTTAACCCTTTTTGGAAGAGAATGAGGGTAAACCATAGTAAATAACCACGTTTTGGCTTTTTTCTTGGAAATACAATTGTGAAGGTCAAAAGTAAGGGAAATATGGTGGAAATATGATGTATGTGTGAAGTTTAGGCCATGTAGAGATAAGTGAACAAGTTTTTGTGTTAATAAATTGCCTTCTGATGTGTGAGGTGAACAAGTTTTTGTGTTAATAAATTTCCTTCTAAGGTGGATACAAGGGTGTCTCGCATGGTTGATGGACATCATAGGATCATAAGGATAGTGGAGAGACTTGGAGAGACTTGCAGAGAAGTGGAGCTTCCTTGTTCAAACCATGGTGGCTTTTGTTTTTTTATTAATGGTTCCCATCAATGGGTGAGATACAAAGAATGTGTGATGTGTATATGAATGAGGCGGG
>LPNX010157580.1:0-29504 GCA_001517045.1 Pseudotsuga menziesii
TGGAGGAGCCAGGGCCAGCACGCGGCCTGGAGGAGGGGCCTGCACGCGGCCAACACACGAGCTTCAGCTGGACGCCGGACGCCAGACGCAGGGCCTGCGCGCGGCTTGGAGGAAACGCAGGGCGGCTAGGGTTTGGCCCTAGCCGCGTGAGTGCAGTCGCGCCTCATCGGGGAAGATAGACATCGTAGCAACATTGGATATTTAGTCACCACTTGAGAATACAATTGTAATCATAGTAGTGCAGCAAAAAGAATGGTGGTTCCTCTCTGAAATTTTATTGGAATCTTAAGAAACTCACAGTTTGGTAACTTAGTACCAACTTCCAAGAGTTATACAAAATAAAAAGGGGTGGAAGTTCAGAAAAGGTTTCCAAAATATGGAGGTAAAGATTATTTGTGCAAATTTTGTTTTTATGGATTTGATTAATCCTTCTAGTGTTAGTGGTGATGTTATAGGATATATCAATATGCACAATACAAAATTCTTTACTTTTGGGAATACAAAATTGTAGTACATGAGTTCCACTACTCAAATTGCTAAAGAAAATTAATGAATAGAACCATAAAAGAGCACTTAGTGCAAAGGAAGGAGTACCAAATAAGGATGCCACTTGGGAATATGGACAAATTTTGAAGCATAAAAACTTGGAATTTCTTTAGGACAAGCAATATTTAGTGGGGAGGATTGTAATGTCCCCAATTAAATTACTTCCAAATAAGACTACTTGCAAATAATGTTTCACCAACCTACTAGTTCCCTAGGTTGAGATGGAGACATAAATTTTGTAATAAGGGGATATGGGACCCAAAAGGACTTTAGTTTATAATATTAACATTTAAATGGCTCACATAAATGATAAGTTCTAATAAAATAAGGTGGCATGGATTCACGAAGACACTTGGAAGTTTGTGGAGCCTTTGGGTGACTAAATTTCCTGCACACTTGGCATGATATTCATCTAAATTCGAACACATGGGTAATGTAACGTTATTGGATGGTGATGTGGTGTCAAATATAATATAATGAGCCAAGGAATTATAATTGGTAAAGGAGAGTAACTCCCATGGAAGAGGAAGAGACTAGAAGACAATGTGTGCCACTTGGAAGGAGATTCCATTCACTATATGACGACAAATGATGTAAGATTCTATGACAAGTATGAAAAATTCAGACCTTATTGCTGACATATAAAAAATATGAAATTATAGGGATAAAAATAGCTACCAAGAGGTCGAATTTGGGAGTTAGAGACATTCATTTGAATTGGAGAAAGAATTGGAGCATGAAGAGGACGTCAAGTGTCATATGAGTTACTAATCCACTAAGATGTTGGAGGAAGCCCATGGAGGGGAATTATACCTTAGGAGGCCTCATGAAGGTTATAAAAATATTTCATGAGGAAGGAGAATAAATTTTGATCATTTTTCAATTGGTCTTTGTCATTTTTGAGAGATTTTGCTTGTCCATTGCGCAATGAGTGTTCACTCTCCCTGCTTGTGAACCATTTTCAAGGGAGTTGAATTCCTTTACAAGTTGGTTGATGGATAGGCCATTCATAAATATCATTGGAGATTATTGAAGGAGTTTTTTTACAGTTTGAAGTTCCATACAGCTGAATTCTCATCTATCTCCCTATTCTCTCATTCATTCTTCCCCATTTCCCCACACTCACATTTGATGGCGCACTTGTTGGAGTGATTCTTGCGCCTTGATGAGGATAGTTGATGCCCAAGATTTTATTTCTGATGTATGTCGCTGTAATATGATATCCATATGCTCTACAAGTCTAAATATCAGAAATATATGTATGAAAGGCTTGCATTCCCCATGCTCTTGATTAACTAGTTTTCATGGATTTGGCTTCAATATTGAAGTAGCCTTATATCATATTTGTATGAGAACATTTATATGAGTTTTATGATGATGGGGAAGAAATATATGATGTGTGGCTCTGTAATATTATGTGCACATACTCTATAAGTTGAAATATCAGAAATACATGTATGAAAAGCTTGCATACTCATGCCCTTGTATCACTAGTCTTCATGGATTTTGGCTTCATTCTTGAAGTAGTTTTATACCATATTTGTATGAGATATATTATATGAGTTTGAGGATGTTGTGATAGAAATATATGATGTAATAATCTATAGTTTCATATCCATATCCTCTGTGGGTCGAACTCCAAGAAACTCATGTGTGAAAATCTTGCATTCCCATGCCATTGAATCACTAGTTTCCATAACTTTGGCTTCAATCTTGGAGGAGTATTGTATAATATTTTTGGTATGGTTTTCCTTTTACTTTTATGTTGTTTGGGATTAAATTTTTATTCCATATATTACCACCATGTTTCATAATACTTTCATAACCATATATTCTACCTTTCCTATGTCAAATTCTAGCTAGTAATGCAATTTCCCTTAGGCAATTTCTATGAAAGTTACCCTACAAATGTTGCAGATCATAAGCCATTTGAAAAACTTAATAAACATTATTAAGGACAATCATTGATGTATTATACTCATTCCAATACTCTGTTATTAAATTTGGGAGGTTCGTACTTGATTTGGAGAGCTATTTTGGCCATCGCCCTTGGGGGGAATTGAACACAATTTCCTAGTAAAATTGCATTGTTTCGCCTTAAACCAAAACAAGTTTGCAGAGGTATAAAGTCTGATACAAAGTGTCCATATAACATATTGGGATGTTATAATACTCACCATACCCTTACATTTCAAATTCAGGACCATTTGGTGAAAGTTGGAACCCTCTTGGGTCATGACTAGTTAAGCTCAAATTTTGCCCAATTTATAATTTTCTCCAAAATTCCTAAAAAAGGGACATTACAATTTCAGTCCAAGCAAGCACAAATATAAAAAATTTCAACGTTGGCCTCATGTAACACATTAATTAATCTATAGGTATGGTTTTTGGTGCTTGAATTGTTAGTGTGAGTCATGGTTGAGTCTGGAAACCCTCCAACATCATCAATGTGTGCGTCTAGTATAACCATGCCAAATTTCAGTACAAGCAAGTACAAATTTAAAAAAATTCAACATTGGCCCCGTGCAACACATTAATTAATCTATAGGTATGGTTTTTGATACTAGAATTGTTAGTGTCAGTCATTTTTTAGTCTATAAAGCCTCCCACACTGTCAATGCATGCGTCTAGTCTAACCATGCCAAATTTTAGTAGCAAGCACAAATTTAAAAAATTTCAACGTTGACCCCATGAAACACATCGATTAATCTATAGGTATGGTTTTTGATGCTTGAATTGTTAGTGTTAGTCGTGCTTGAGTCTGGAAACCCTCCCACACCATCAATGCATCCATCACTGGAAGACAGATTAGTCTTAAATGTTGCATAGAAGCACCTTCCAGTTTCGAATTCCGCGTGTAAATATTTCAAAGAAGAACCTTTCAAAACATATACCTGAAATGTGTGCAGATGGAATCATAAATGATTTTCTTTTTGGGGTTGAAAAAGATGATTTATCTAACTTTTCCCATTATATGCAATGTTAAAGCATACGTCAAATGCTGAGGAAATAGCAGTTCATTCATCTTGCTTGGGTTCTAGGAAAATGAAATTTACTATTGAATCGGTGAAAAGCACGTCTTAACAGCTCCCCATGGAATTGATATTGTGACCTTAAATCTCTCCAAACAATGATGATCGCATATGCTTCTCAATGCATGATATGTTTTCAAGGTAAGAGTACGAGTGGAATGAGTTTTACAAGTGCCCCTGAAGACGTGAATATGGATGAGATGGACAATGTAAAAGAAGTTGGTGCTATAAAATTATTCATTTTTGTGTTGAATCCGTGGGTTTGGAAATCACCTTGTGTTGAGCAATATTTTTGGAGCAGTAATACATCCTTAGTACAGAGTTTAGACCTTAGGCTAACTTCATTTGCCTGAATTGCAATGATATCCTATGGTTTAGACTTATGAGAGTTAATTCTGCAATATATCTGGTATTTTGACCTGTTCACACCTACAATAACACCCTAATTGGTCAACCCAACCCATGTTCACCCTCATTAATGCATTGGGGTGCTACCTCCTTGATTTGAGGGATCCAGGTTTGACCAAGTGCGCCAGTGGTGTATTTGGCCTATTTTGGCTCTCCTAGGAGCATTTATTGCCAACTAGAGTCTCCCACTCACATATATCTTCTCACTCATGCTTGTCTAGGACTCATTAATGACCCAGCACACTTCACCAATGTTCACACCTTGTTTCGTGACTATTTGTGCTGAGATGGGTCTCCATTGGTCCACCTAGGGGGGATTAAGGTCAAAACTCACCTTGACACATGTACCACTCCAATTGGCTTCCAGAGCCTCTCAAATTTGTCCAATGTACTACAAATATGTATCATACACATCTTCAAGGTGTGTTGTAATATAATGGTTTGATATTAGCACCTTTCACATGTGTTATTCCAACTATTTATGTCTCTTTGTATTCTCTTGCATATTTTGTCAAACACTTTGATGGTGAAATTGTTCTAGCTCCTAGATCTAACTTGAGAAGATTTATCTAACATGAGATATTATCACCTTTCACATGTTCTATTCCAACTATTTATGTCTCTTTGTTTTCTCTTGCATATTTTGTCAAACACTTTGAGGGTGAAATTGTTCTAGCTCCTAGATCTAATTAGACAGTCAAAATATAACATGTTTATGTTCACATTGCATGTGTAAATTGCTTCTCATTTCATGGGTTTTTGTTGGTTTTGCACCAAATTCGATTTGTGATTTTCTCTAAGGCTCCTAGATCTTACTGTGGGTCAAATTTATTACATGGTATCAGAGCTAGTTGGAGATGCAACAAATCTTGTGAGGTTGAGTTTGTTAGATTTTTAACATTAAGCTAGCAAAACACTAGGATCTTTAACTTAGAGAACAACAAGCACATCAATCAAACACAAGAGATAATGAACATAGTGTTTTTCCTTGGGGAAACCATAAATAGAGAAAACCCTGCAACTTCCTCAGAGATAGAATCAACACCAAAAGTAAAACCCCAAAACAGTAAGATGATCTCCCGACAGCAGTAACCTCTTTCTTCCTTGCCCCAGTGTCTTTCTCTTCCTCAGCTATGCGCTACAACTAAGTGTGGATGAGTGTATGATAAATAGAGAGGCCAAATCTCTATTTATACTAATTCTCGACATGACTAAAACCTTACTAGGGATGACCTCTCTAGGAGAGTCTAATAACCCTAGTGTCCCAGAACTGCGGGGACTTTAACCCTTAGACAATAGGAGGGTTACCCACAATGACTTGACATGACTTGTTTACATTATAGATCCTCCCGATAGGAACATTGGGGCATGACATGACACAATTACATCCTGGAATAAACATTGGGTTATAATACATAAGAGATATAAGTGAATACATTCCAAAGTTACAATTACATCAACACTCCTTCTTAACTAGGAAGGTATTCTCTCGACACAATTTTCATCACTGGTCTTCTTCTTTGGATCATCTCGTCATCTGCATCTTCAAGTCATCTTCATCTTCAAGTCATCTTCATCTTTGGATCTGGATCATCACTGGATCTGGATCATCATCACTGGATCTGGATCATCACTTGATCTGGATCATCATTGGACATCATCACTGGATATGGATCATCACTGGATCTGGATCATCACTGGATCTGGATCATCACTGGACATCATCACTGGATCTGGATCATCACTCGATCTGAATCATCACTGCTGGATCTTCATTACTGGATCATCACGGGTGTTATCTCATGATTATTCTTGTCACAGGAAGTTCTACAGAGCCAGCCCTTTTTCATGCTGGTTGTAGGCCTAGCCTCCATGTAGGTCTTCTTCAGTGCTTATATCTGACACCAAGTCAGAATGGCCCACCCAACACTCACATCTGATCATGTAGGAACCAATCCTATAATCACATCAGAAAGGCCTAGCACTCACATTCACCAGCATGATAGGACACAACTACTATCATCTGTGAAAAGGATTAGCACTTACAACCACCAACATGATAGGACACAACTACTATCATCTGTGGAAAGGCACATCACTCACATCCACCAGCATGGTAGGACACACCTACTACCATCTATAGAAAGGCACATCACTTACAATCACCAGCATGGTAGGACACACCTACTACCATCTGTGAAAAGGTGCAGCACTCACATCCACCAGCATGATAGGACACACCTACTATCATCTGTGGAAAGGCCAGCACTCACATCCACCAACATGATAGGACACACCTACTATCATCTGTGGAAATGCTATGCACTTACATCTGATCATGTGGGAACACATCCCTCAGTCACATCAAAATGGCTCTCAGTCCTAGACTGAGGATTCCTGGTACCTCACCAGGTAGATCCATTCCAAGAATGGCGGTAGCCCTTATATATGACACCAAGTCAGAATGGCCAACACTCACATCTGACATGGAAGGAACCAATCCTCTAACCATGATAGAATGGCTCAACCCTTACATATGATCAAGTGGGAACACATCCCTCTATCACATCAGATTGGCCATGCACTCATATCTGATCATGTGAGAACACATCCCACAGTCATATCAGAACGTCCCTCAGTCCCAGACTGAGTTTTCCTAGTACCTCACTAGATAGCTCCATTCCAAGAATGGCAATAGCCCTTATATTTGATCATGTAGGAACCAATCCTATAGTCATATCAGAATGGCCCAGCACTCATATCTCACATGGAAGGAACCAATCCTCTCACCATGACAGAATGGCTCAACCCTTACATCTAACCATGGAATGAACCAATCCTCTCACCATGTCAGAATGGCTCACAGACTCATCACTTCCCTTTGGAGGGAACCTCGATCTGGAGAACACCAAGCTTCTCCATGAATTACTCAAACTTCACCCTAGCCAATGGCTTCGTCAATACATCAGCTATCTGTTTGTCCGTTGCAACATAATGGAGCTTCACTGCTCCCTTCTACACCATATCCCTGATATAGTGATAATTGATCTCAATATGCTTCGACTTGTCATGGAACACCAGGTTCTTTGACAACTTCACACAACTCTAGTTGTCACAATATATACAAGTAGAATCTAACTGGAGATCAAATAAATCAGACAGTAGCTTCCTCAGCCATACTACCTCACAACTAGCTGAACAAGATGCGACATACTCTGCTTTAGCTGTACTTAGTGCCACATAGGATTGCTTCCTGCTAAACCAAGAGATCACACCTGATCCCATACTGAAGCAAAACCCTAAAGTGCTCTTCCTATCGATGGCACTGCCTACCCAATTTGAATCAACATAACCCTCTAGGTTAATCTTCTGATTCAACTCGTACTTGAGCCCATAATCAACTGTACCCCTTAGGTACCTTAGAATATGCTTTGCATCAATTAAGTGAACATTTCTCGGATCTGTCAAGAACTGGCTCAAGGTGTTCATAGCAAAGCAAATATCTGGTCTCATGTTTGTTAGGTACATCAAGGACCCAATCATATGATGATACATCGTAGCATCAACTGACTCTAATGAAGCATCGCTCAATAGCTTTAGGTTTTATGCCATAGGTGTGGCCATAGCCTTACAGTCCATCATCCCAAACCTCTTCAGGATCTCTACTGCATACTTCCCTTGTCTGAGGGATATTCCATCTGCATTCTGCCACACCTCCATGCCTAGAAAATAATGCATCATACCCAAGTCCTTCATTTCAAACTTGGCAGCACGCTTCCTCTTCGTATCAACAATCAACCCATCCATACCTGTTACAAACAGATCATCTACATACAGTAGGAGCACCACTGGGTTGCCATATTCAACCTTGTAATAAAGATTGGAATCTGATTTACTCTTAGTAAAGCCCAAATTGGATAGAAAGCTATCAATTCTGCCATACCAAGTCCTGGGTGCCTATTTCAAACCATACAGGGCTTTCTTCAATATGCATATATGAGACTCTCTGTCATGTGTCTCAAAACCGAGTGGTTGCTCTACATATACTTCCTCTTCTACTACACCATTCAAGAAAGCAGTCTTGACATCCATCTGGTGTATCTTCCATTTCATTACTGCAGCCAAAGCAAGTACTGATCTGATGGAAGTGTATCTGGCTACAGGTGCAAAAGTTTCTTCATAGTCTATTCCTTCTTTCTGGGAGAAACCACGAGCAACAAATCTTGCTTTATATTTTTCAATGCTACCATATACAGCATGCTTGATCTTGTAGATCCATTTGGAAGTTACAACTGACTTCCCTTTTGGTCTTGGGACAGCATCCCAAACATCATTTTTCATGATTGATTGATATTCTTCGATCATAGCATCCTTCCATTCTTTCCGTTTTGCTGCTTCTTCATAATTGGAAGGTTCTTTATTGATGAAATCACATAGTAATGCTACACACCTGGAGCAGGATCTAGTCCTCTTCCTTTCTCTGTGATTCTCTGCTGGAGCCCCATATCTTTCTGCACCTTGGATAATTTTCCGTACCCAAGTAGGTTTCCTCTTGTGAGGATTATTCTCCCAAGGTGGATCTACAGGTCTTTGTGGCTCTTCAAATTCTTGATCTTCTTCTTGAGTTTCTTCGTTCATGGTTGTATCATTGATTCTAGGTGCTTCTGCTTCTTCAGGTTCTTTAGCAGGTCTCTTTCTGGATTTGTTGTAAGCTGTGTCTTCATCAAATGTCACATCTCTACTGATGTCAATCTTCTTGAATCCTGGGAAATATATTCTGTAAGCCTTTGAGCTTTCAGAGTATCCCACAAATATAACCTTCTTTCCTGAAGGATCTAATTTTGTTCTCTTCTCTTTTGGAATGTGTATGTACACAAGACAACCAAATATTCTGAGATGGCTGACTTCTGGTTTCTTGTCGAAGAAGAATTCTTCGGGAGTCTTGTTCTTGAGTACTCTGTGTGGAGTACGGTTCTGTACATACACCGTTGTTCTATAGCTTTTGCCCAAAGATGCATAGGAAGATCTTGATCATGAAGCGTAGCTGTTGCGGCTTCCATGATAGTTATGTTCTTCCGTTCTGCAATCCTATTCTATTGTGGATTATAAGGAGTGAACAACTCCCTCTTAATCCCTGAGTCTTTGCATAACTCTTTGGATTCATTCGAAGTGAATTCTCCGCCATTATCTGATCGAAAGGTCTTGAATCTCTTTTCAGTGTGGTTCTCGATCAAGGATTTGAATTCCTTGAGCTTGTTGAATACTTCATCTTTGTTCTTCATGAAGTAGATCCATGTCTTCCTAGAAAAGTCATCAATAAAAGAAACATAATATACATACCCGCTTAGTGAGCTTGATGGCATAGGACTGCATACATCAGAGTGGATGATTTCCAAGATTCCTTTTTCCTTGCTCCCACTACTTGGAACTGTCTTCTTTGTATTCTTTCCTTTCGCACATCCTTTGCAGACCCCATCATGTTTTGCTTGAATTTCTGGAAGACATTCAACAACTTTGCTTGCAATTGGTAGTGCTTTGTAATGCACATGTGCAAGCCTTCTATGCCAAAGCTCATTTGGCTCTACTGTTTCATGGACCAAGGCTTGTTCTGGATGACCCTTCAATTTTTACAATCCTCCTTCTTGTTCCCCAATCACTACTGCATCATCGATAGTATTTCCTTTTGGCCACTTGATGACTTGACCATCTGTGAATGCAACCCTCATTGCTTTTGCATCTAATGAATGTATGGAGAGGAGGTTCTTCTTTAGTCCTGGTACAAACAATACTTCCTTCATTGTCATAGACTTTCCAGAGTATAGCTTATAGGAAGATTCCCCACTACCTTTTATTGGATAATGGTAGTCATCTCTTAGCTTCACCTTGTGAGGTGATTCATGTTCTAAAAGTTTCACAAAGGATTCCTTGAATCCTGTCATATGTTTGGAATCCCCACTATCTATAAGCCAATCATTGCTTCCATGAGTAATGTTTCCCGTTAGAGCGGAAATCAAAACATATTGTTCCTCGCTTGAAGAATCTTCACTTTCATATCTGGTTCTCTTTGATGAAGGTTCATCATCCTCTGCAGCATGAGCATGATGTCTTCTTTTGTTTCCCTTCTTCTTGTGAGAGACATTTTTGTTTCTAGGACATTCTCTAGCATAATGTCCTTTATCGTCACATGTATAACATCTAATTCTAGAAAAATCTTTTCTAGAGTTATCTTTATAAAAGGACTTACCTCTGGGGTGATGAGAACTTCTTCTGGGTTTCTTGGAGTGAATTGTGAGAGCTTGATCTTCTCTTCCCATATTTTCTTCTCAAGCTACTATCTGAGCTTCTTCTTGAGAGCACTCTTCCCATAGTCTACGAAACTTAACTAACTTCTTTCTAGCACAGATTCCTTGAATAAAGGAGTCCCATGATCTAGCAAGACCATTGAAGGTGGTCATTACAATCTCTGCATTTTCTACTTCTTCATCTACTGCTTCTAGTTGTTCCTTGATCTGAGAAACTCTTTTGAAGTAAGACTGGATTGTTTCTGCATTCTTAATCTTCACATTCTTCAGTTGGTTTCTCAGAGTCATCTTTCGGTTTATGTTCTTCCCTTCAAACAATTTGGTTAGGGCATCAAACATAGCTTTAGGTGTCTTGAGGGAGGACACCTGTGGTATGAGGTGATCCTTGATAGAATTAGCAATGATCCTCTTTGCTATAACCAACTTCTTCTTATGTAAGACCTTTGTCTCATCTCCCTTTGGAACTGGAACCTCCTCACTGATATAGGAGTCCAACTCATTTTCTTCCAGGACCAGGGAGATCCTATACTTCCAGGCTCGGAAGTTATCAGCTCCCTCAAGCTTTTCATCAAGCTTGGTATGATGAGACATCGTAACTGAGAACCTCAAATGGAAATACAAAAGATTTAGATCTTACTAGGTCAAGATGTCGGATCTGAATTTAGAGCTGAAATCCTGCAGTGCTGGTTCAGGAGCAGATTAGGGTTTTGCTTTTTTGAAGTTCTGTCCAACCAAATGCTTTGAATTTAATCCCTAACTTCGATTTTAGGGAGGATATCAATCCAGGCCTGGGCTCATTGAAAAATTCCACTTCTGTGAAAAGCCCTAATTTTCGGTAGTAGTGTCGGGTCCAAAACTGAAAAACCTCAGAATTGGATTCTACTTCGACAGAAAGATGCGCCCTAAGGAGGAGAGTTATTCCAACCTTCTTTTGCTAAAAATATGTGGAGAGTGATCCACAAAGTAGGAAGCCCTAGTTCCTGCAGCTGCACAATGTCTTCTTCTCAGGTTAGCTTTGATACCATTTTATATTTTTAACATTAAGCTAGCATAACATTAGGATCTTTAACTGAGAGAACAACAAGCACAACAATCAAACATAAGAGACAATGAACACAATTTTTTTCCTTGGGGAAACCATAAATGGAGAAAACCACGCAACTTCCTCAGAGATAGAATCAGGACCAAAAGTAAAACCCCAAAACAGTAAGATGATCTCCCAACAGCAATAACCTCTTTCTTCCTTGCCCCAGTGTCTTTCTCTTCCTCAGCTATGTGCTACAACTAAGTGTGGATCAGTGTATGATAAATAGAGAGGCCAGCTCTCTATTTATACTAATTCCCGACATGACTAAAACCCTACTAGGGCCGAACTCTCTAGGAGAGTCTAATAACCCTAGTGCCCCTGAACTGCGGGGAATTTAACCCTTAGACAATAGGAGGGTTACCCACAATGACTTGACATGACTTGTTTACATTATAGGACCTCTCGATAGGAACATCGGGGCATGACATGACACAAGTACATCCCGAAATAAACATCGGGTTATAATACATAAGAAATATAAGTGAATACATTCCGAAGTTACAATTACATCAACATATATCTTCTCACCCATGCTTGTCTAGGACTCATTAATGACCCAACACACTTCACCAATGTTCACACCTTGTTTCGTGACTGTTTGGGTTGAGTTGGGTCTCCATTGGTCCACCTAGGGGGGATTAAGGTCAATTCTCACCATGACACATGTACGACTGCAATTGGCTTCCAAAGCCTCTTGAATTTGTCCAATGTACTACAAATATGTATCATACACATCTTCAAGGTGTGTTGTAATATAATGGTTTGATAGTAGCACCTTTCATATGTGTTATTTCAACTATTTCTGTCTCTTTGTTTTCTCTTGCATATTTTGTCAAACACTTTGATGGTGAAATTGTTCTAGCTCCTAGATCTAACATGAGAAGATTTCTCTAACATGAGATATTAGCACCTTTCACATGTTCTATTCCAATTATTTATGTCTCTTTGTTTTCTCTTGCATATTTTGTCAAACACTTTGATGGTGAAATTGTTCTAGCTCCTAGATCTAATTAGACAGTCAAAATATAACATGTTTATGTTCACATTGCATGTGTAAATTGTTTCTCATTTCATGGTTTTTTGCTGGTTTTGCACCAAATTCGATTTGTGATTTTCTCTTAGGCTCCTAGATCTTACTGTGGGTCAAATTTCTCACATGGTATCAGAGCTAGTTGGAGATGCAACAAATCTTGTGAGGATGAGTTGTTGTTTAGGGCATATTTTAAGTTTATGTGAGTGTTTTTTATTGTATGGTTTTACAACAACTTCATGGATTCGAAAGTTGTTCCTCTCCTTTCCCCATTCAACTGTTATGAATGGAAGTCAAAGATGTGTGCATATTTCAAGAGGCAATGTCTCTATGATGTGTACATTGGTTCTGTGAGAGAGCCAGAGTCCTATCAAGAGAAGTATGATTGGCTTGATGACAATGATAGAGCCTATGGAACTATGTGTCTAGCTATACCTCCTACAATGTGCTACCTCCTTGATTTTGTTGATTACCCATTCGAGCTTTGAAGAAATCTGGATGAAGCTCTTGGCATGCAACAAGAAGACGTGAGCTACATGGAGAGCAAGAAAATGGGAACCTCCTTATGTGTTCTTCCTCCTATGATCTCAGTCTCATGCATCTCTCAAGAAGCTGTTCGAAATGAAGAAGAAGAAGTAGCCAAAGATTCAGCAAATGATCCAACTCAAGTTTCTTCCTCTGTGACTTCCTCTCCTTGTCAAGAAGCTATGTTTCATGAAGATAGCATACAAGTTGCTGCCATAACTACTGCTGAATATTTATCTATCCAGTCTACACCCTTCTCCTCTATGTCTTCTTTTACGAATGGGGAAGATGTATTGCTAGTTGATGTTCATAGCGAGCCTTCTCTAGAAGATGGGTTTTCTTCACATGAGAGTATTGGTTCGAAAGATGGAGAGGTTTGGATGTCAAGTGAAGATATCTCATTGCTTAACACTATTTTTCCCATGTAGTCCTCCACCATCACTAGTATATTTCCTTCAAGTTCATATGAATATGGAGAAGCCTTTTCCATCACAATGGCACATTTGGGACTCTTATTCCACATTCTTGGAGCTAATTACAACCTTCATTCGAACTTGATGCTTCAATATCCTTATGACTCACTTGGGGTCACCTATTCTCAAGCATTTTTAGTCTCTTTTAGGCATGGCATCTTGTTTGGTTTGAGGTTCAAGTCTGAAGAGCACCATTCGCTCTCCCATCAGTGCATTTCAGATGGTCTACATAGTCTAATGATTCATCATGCAACTGTTCCTGAGTTGGTTGAGCACATTCCACTTCTTCCCAAGAAGAAGATTCCTCCAAACATTTTCATTTAGTTTGGAGTATATGCAGAATTTGTTTCTATGTCATAATCCATTTTTGAAGGGAGGTTTTGTCCCATGAGGTTTTCCTCCTTACCTCTATTACATGGATCAATAAAATTTGTAAAAGGTGAGTTGTGCCTTAGATTCCAAGGCCTCAAAATCATGAGAAGTACTAAGTATGGATTAAGGGGGGGTGTTGGAGTAGTAATACATCCTTAGTACACAGTTTAGACCTTAGGCTAACTTTATTTGCCTGAATTGCAATGATATCCTATGGTTTAAACTTAGAAGAGTTAATTGAGCCATATATCTGGTTATTTTGGCCTGTTCACACTTACAACAATGCCCTATTTGGTCAAACCAACCTATGTGCACCCTCATTAATGCATTGGGGTTCTATCTCCTTGATTTGGGGGATCCAGGTTTGACCAAGTGCACTAGTGGTGTATTTGTCCTATTTTGGCTCTCCTAGGAGAATTTATTGCCACCTAGAGACTCCCACTCGCCTCTATCTTCTCACCCACAATTGTATAGGACTCATTAATGACCCAACACACTTCACCAATGTTCACACCTTGGTTCACAACTGTTTGGGCCGAGTTGGGTCTCCATTGGTCCACCTAGGGGGGATTGAGGTCAAATCTCACCATGACACATGTATCACTCAAAGTTGCTTCCATATCCTCTTGAATTTGTCCAATGTGCTACAAATATGTATCATACACATCTTCAAGGTGTGCTGTAATATAATGGTTTGATATTAGCACCTTTCACATGTGTTATTCCAGCTATTTTTGTCTCTTTGTTTTTCTCTTGCATATTTTGTCAAACACTTTGATGGTGAAATTGTTCTAGCTCCTAGATCTAACTTGAGAAGCAATTCTCACAAATATTAACCAAACATCTGGTGTTAATTGATTGACAAATTTATGGTCAATTTTTTAGAGGGAAATTCTGGATAAATTACCCATTGAATCAGTTCATGCTGACACATATGACTAGTTGTAAAGAATCTTGTTCAAACAAGAGATTGCAGTTAAAATTCAATTGTTAAAGGATAAATTCAATTCACAGGTGGTGAACCCAACATTAAAATTATCTTCAGCAGTTATAACTTAAGTATTTGAGTCCCACCTTTCTAGGCATTTGTTTTCAGTTAAATAACAACTAGCAGCATCCTCGGGCATTTGAAACCCATCGAAGTAGCAGTTCCATATTTTAATTAATCATTGTCAAACTGATTGCTAGAATGTAGTAGTTAGTTGTATACCAGTCATCATTTGAATATTAGTTTTTATTTTTAGAAAGTAGAGGTTAGGATGACTCAGAGCTTATTGGGAGGCTTGGCAGTCATAGTTTTTTCTATATATTCATTTTTAATAGACATAAAAATGGTTCGAATCTCATAAAGAGAGAGGTATTTCACTGTAACTATTGACTATTGTTAATTTCTGAATATCAATAAAGTTGCAGAGAGGAAATTTTGTAAACTTGCAAGGAAGATATTATTGTGTCATTGTTTTCTCAATTAGTAATTTTCTTAAGTGATTGTACTTCCAGTTTCCCACTCCATTCTGTATTTTCTTTTGTGTTTGAATAAGAGTGATGTGAACTAGAATTCATCCTTTGATGCTCTAGTTTATCAGATTCAAACATTTTGAAATCTTTTCTTCTAAAGTTATTACAGAATCCATCCTTGTTAGATGCTTTGTTTTAATGGACTGTCTTCCTTTGTCTACTACCATCTTGCAATGCCTAAATCCTGAGGAAATGGTGTCTACCTTGCCCCTGTCCTTGTTCTTTTCAAACCCCAATCTCTTGCAGCTCAAACTAGTATCTTTTTATTGACTCCATTTCCCAATGCTCACTTTTCAAGTCTGTCCTACCAAATTGTTATAAAACAAACTTGTTCCTATCATAAATTTGACCTTCTGAGTGTTATTATTGAATAGTTTGAGTGTGAAAACTTTAGGGTTATTGATAGATCCCTCTCTGATTGTATAAGTTCATAATACAATCTAAATTTGGTTCTATGGTTACTTCGGGGTTTCCTTTATACAACCCAAGGAAAATCTGAGTGTTAACATCTTGGTGCCATTGCTGGCGAACGAAAGTAAAATGTTTCCCCGGGTATGAATGACAGAGTTTTAGATTTGATTGTTGATGGTGAAAAATGGTCAAACATCAAGAAGGCTGTGCATTTTTCACCTGATGACTCCAACCTCGAAGAATCCAGATTTCAATTTTTTTATATATGGCGACTCCACTATCAGAAGGTTTTAGAGTTGGAAGTGTTGATTTGGTTTCCTCATCACTCAAGATGAGTTCTATATATGCAAGGTATGCTCCTATGAATTGTGCTCATATTCTTGGTTTTCTAAATCGAATAACTAATTTATATTGGAAAACCTACCTTCCAAAATTCAAAGATTAAAAAAAGTGATGATGGTGGCCTCCATTTGGTTAGATTTCATATGCATATACATAAGCTTGTAGTTTAATTGCATGAGGATTCTTTAATGAAAATGTTCATGGTCAGTTTGGAAGGAAATGCAAGGTCATGGTATGAGAGGCTGCCATCAAAGAGTTTATATTCCCTTAAATACTTTCATACAGTATTTCATGAACATTTCAAAGACCAATATCCTTCCTTGTTGCTGGTTGAAAAGTGTTGTATGCATGTTAAAGGTTTCATTCATGATTTGGAGAACATGTATGGTGATGACCAGTTTATGGATGAGGAAATTTTAGAGATTTTGAAAGAGAACTCATTTCATAAAAAGGAGGTGCAAGACAACTGCCATGACATTCGAGAAAGTTCCCAATAGTTCATAACTACTTCCTTGACTAAAAGTGACATAAGCCAAAAATGTGATTTAGTCAGCCACATTTTTTTTTTCAATTTGATGAGAATTTTCAGCAGTCTTGTCAGTATTTGTGTAACCAAGAAGGAAGTTGGGACTGTCAATTAAATCCTTCCTCATATCATTCAACCTCTAAATATTTGTTACAAGAAGGGCCTGCCCATTTTCAATAAGAAAATACCCTTCTTCAACAACAATCTCCTCAAATTTATAATGATTATGTGGTTGATTACATAGAGGATTCTAATTGTGTAAAATTTCAATCTCATAGTCTTTCATCCTGTTCATTTTCTGAAATTGCATGTATACAGGAATAAGATTTCGAGTCAATAGTTGAAGAAGGATCTATATGTGTTTATCAAGCTCATATTTCAACGGTATACAATGAGGGATTGAATCATCAAGAAGAATATCAGGGTTCTCGATTAAGTTTTTATTCATATCTTTCAATTTGAGTATCCTTGTGTCAAGAAGGATCTATTTCACTTGATTCTTTTGAAAAAATAATAATAATAATTCTTTTGAAACACATGAAGAGAATCAAGTTTTAAATTCTGAATTTTTAAATCAGTTTGTTGATGTTCCATTTAAAAGTTGTCATGAGCATACCCTTCATGGTTCTTCTGAAAACCAGTTCGATAGTTTGCAAGAGAAATTACAGTTTGAGCATCCTTGTCATGGCAAGCAAATAGCATAATATTTTGTGGGTTGTCATGTTTTTTATGACCAGGTGGTTGGCTATATGGAGAATTTTTTCAATTGGGATAGTTGGTTATGTTTTCGCCATAAAGATAAAATCTATTATCATTGTTTTTTACCATTATGTTTTTCAGCTCTGCTTTTGATTGAGAATGATGAGGAAGTTTGATTATGGGATCAACTGTTGCATTGGATTCATTGACACTTTTTCATTACTTGATTTGGCATTGGTGCTCTGTAAAGTAGGGTAGGCAGGTGTGTAAATAAGCTCAACATATTGAGCATCTTTTTCAACAGGTTTCAGTATTAGCATTTAGATTAGTTTTCAATAGTGGTAGCAATTGGAATTAGTTTGGGATAGGTTGAGGGTTTTAGGAAAGCTTGGGAGGAGCCCAATGGATCAGGCACAAGTCAATGGGTTCTTTGCTATCTCGCAAGGAGAATAAAATCCCCAATTGGAGCCAGTTGTTAGCACTATTTTATTTTTGCAGGAGTTGGTGTCATCACTATATAAATTTCAAGTTTTCATTGGTGATTTGGTAGCTCTGAGGCTTTTCTCATTTGGTCATTCATTAACGTTTTCCAAGTTTTGCAAGAAAAATGGGCTTAAAGGTGCTTTTGGTAAAAGAAGGATTTTTTTCATTATTGGGGCTTAAAAATGGTTTATTTTATTAAATTTATAGGCCAAAGGTTTATTTAAAAAATATATATATATTGGATTTAAGGTTTATTTTATAAAACTACTGGCCCAAGGCCAATCTCTAAGTTTAGCTCAACACCGAGAGCCATATGTCCATTTCATATGTCGACCAAGCACCTTCCATATCAACAAACAAACCAAGTCTCACCAACAAAGCCCAAGCGTTGATTTCACAAGGAGAACATTATAGTGCACTACGCGTCGATGAACATTAGAAGCGTGTGCGTTTTTAAATACCAACTATTTCTCCTTCGTTTTTGATGTGGGATTATGTTCCATTGCAAAACAATATAAAAGGGCGAGCTTTAAACCACAACACCAATAGTGAACCGGGATGGTAGATTTTCGTTGATCACCACATAACATGTTTTTCATGGAGTCTTGCATTGGTGCACAACCATCTGTAATGGATGCTTCAAGAGGTTATCGTGCACTTTTTAAGGATGTTTCGGTGGTTAGTAGACAATATCCCATGGGGGATCGAATTCATGTGTGGGGGATTCATTCTATACTAATAGAAAGATCAAGAGATTATTATTCACCTTTTGCGGATGGTCCAATGTTTAGTAAGCCACTCTACATGGATGTTATGGGAGATTGTTAGTATTCTAGAGCAATTTGAAGCTTCTCTTATTTTTGATGGCACGTTGAATATGCGTTAAAAACTCTGCTCTAATGAACGGAGACATCGGCTACCACAATGGTTTTAGTGGCTTGGCATATGAAATCCTAGAAATGCAACTATATCACCATCGCCACCAAAATTAGACTAATGCTCTTTCATCCCATTGTTTCCTAATGAAGATGACAAAGATCATCCAAAAAATCATGGATTTTATATTATACTATCTGGAAGGAGTTCTGGCTTATTTCAATGAAGAGAATAAGCTCCAGCAAGGTTTTGTTCGCTCTTTGGCCGCTGGGAAGAAGATTATTCTCTTTGACGTCCTTGGTGCCTTCATTCCCACTTGCAGTATGCGATATGTTCCTCGGTTTGTTGAGAAGGTGGAAGAATGTAAGAGAAAAGGGATTGATGAAAATTATTTGCATAAGTGTGAACGACTCATTTGTGATGAACGAATGGTCGAAGACATATATAAACAACAAGCACATCAAATTTATGGCAGATGGTTCTACAAAGTACACCTATGCATTGAGGCTTGAACTAGATTTGTCAAAGAAAGGACTGCGAATCAGATACCAAAGGTTTGCACTGGTTTGCGATAACCTTGAAGTTAAAGTTACAAATATTAAAAAAGGTGAAAGTTTTGAAATTTCTAGTGCCGAGGGAATACTCAAATATCTGCAATCTTGAATGGTTCAGATTAAAAACACAAAATATTAACATATCATATGGATTCTGCATCACCAACATGCACGAATGAAGGGAGAGTTAGGGCGGAGCAGAATCTGAAATCACCATCCACGTGCTGATATGACATTATTCAGTTGGAAATATGATGTAGATCAACGGTTAAAACACATTCTAATGAGTAAAATACTGTGAGGTTAACATCCAAAAAACAGAGCGGAATTTTCATGCCTGTATTCAGATCTAAAACATGTGTAGTGTTAGATTTATTCCACTGATCAAAATAAAATGTGTTCATATGTGGATGTACAAGGATGGGTTCCTGTTTCGATTATTTCAAATTTCAACTGGTTCTCCGAATCTTGATGTTACGATTGGAGTTGATGGTATTAGAAAGGGACGAATGGTTGAAACATATGGGCCTGATGCATCAGGAAAGTTGAGATGGATGAGTTGGGACAACCCTTTCTCTTCATGCCATAGCCAAATCCCAAAGGAATGGAGGTTACTATTTTTATATAAATGCAGAAAATACCCTGGATCCATCACTGGCAGAAAGGTTAGTCTTAAACGCTGCACAGAAATGCCTTCCAGTTTCGAATTCTGCGTGTAAATCTTTCAAAGAAGAACCTTTTAAAACATAGACCTTAAATGTGTGCAGCTGGATTTATAAATGATTTTCTTTTTGGGGTTCAAAAGGATGATTTCATCCAAATTTTCCCATTAGATGCAATTTTAACGCATACAACAAATGTTGAGGAAATAAACAGTTCATTCATCTTGCTCGGGTTCCATGAAAATGAAATTTACTATTGCGTCAGTGAAAATCCCATCTTAACATCTCCCTATGGAATTGATATTATGACCATAAATCTATCCAAACAGTGAATATCACATATGCTTCTCAATGCATGATATGTTTTCAGGGTAAGAGTATCAGTGGAATGAGTTTGGCAGGTGCAGTTGAAGACAAGAATATGAATGAGGTGGATAATGTAAAATAAGTTGGTGCTGTAACATTATTCATTTTTGTGTTGAATCCATGGGTTTGGAAATCACCCTGTGTTGAGTAATCTGGACCAAACATATGGCGCTAATTGATTGGAAAATTTATGGTCAATTTTTGAGAGGGGGAATTTTGGATAAATTACCCTTTGAATCAGTTCATGCTGACACATTTTACTAGTTGTAAAGATTCTTGTTCAAAGAAGAGATTGCAGAGGCAAAGGAACAAAATGATAAGGTCATAAGCGAGAGGTTAATTCAAAAGCATTTGAACTAAATGATACAAATCATTAAAATTTAGCTATTAAAGGATAAAGGAAATTTGCAGGTGGTGAACCGAGGATTAAAATTACGTTCAACAGTTATAACTTCAGTATTTGAGTCCCACCTTTCTAGGAATTTTTTTTCTTCAGTTGAAGCACAGCTGGTAACATCCTTAGGAATTCAAAACCCATCGAAGTAGCAATTCCAGATTTTAATTAATTATTGTCTAACTGATTCCTAGAATGTAGTAGGTAGTTGTATACCTTTCATCATTTGGATATTAGTTTTTATTTTTATAAAGTAGAGGTTAGGATGACTCAGATCTTCTTGGGATGATGGGCAACCATATTTTTTTCTATATATTGATATGTAATCGACAGAAAAAGGGTTCAACTCTCATAAAGAGAGAGTTCTTTCACTGTAACTATTGGGTATTGTTAATTTATAAATATCAATAAAGTTGCAGAGAGGAAATTTTGTAAACTTACAAGGCATATATTCTTGTGTCGTTGTTTTCTCAGTAAGTAATTTTCTTAAGTGATTGTACTTCCAGTTTCCCACTCCATTATGTATTTTCTTTCATGTTTGAATAAGAGTGATGCGAACTAGAATTCATCCTTTGACTCTCTAGTTTATCATATTCAAACATTTTAAAATATTTTCTTCTAAATTTATTACAGAATTCATCCTTGTTAGATGCCCTGTTTTAATGGACTGTCTACCTTTGTTGACTACCATCTTGCAATGCCTAAAGTCTGCGGAAATGGCGTCTGCCTTGCCTCTGTCCTTGTTCTTTTCAGACCCCAATCTCTTGCAGCTCAAACTAGTATTTTTTTATTGACTCCATTGCCCAATGGTCTCTTTTCAAGTCTGTCCTACCAAACTGTTATAAAAACAAACTTGTTCCTATCATAAATCTGACCTTCTAAGTGTTATTATTGAATATGAGTGTGAAAGATTTAAGTTTATTTGGAGAGATCCCTCTCTGATTGTATAAGGTCAGAATATAGTCTAAAGTTGGATCTTTGGTTACCTCAGGGTTTCCTTAATATAAACCAAGGAAAATATGAGTGTTAACACTACCTTTCCCCTTTAGGTACTCCCCTTCAAATTTTTTATTGGAGTGTGGATCACAAATGCGACCTAAATTGAGCTTTGATGCTAATTTAGGAAGATGTTCACTATTATACATCAAAGTTTTGGTATACCATATATCCCTCCATCATAGAACCCTTGGAACATTTTTGTTGTCTAACCAAACTCTTCAAAATTTTCAAGTGCCTCTCAACCATCCACATGGACCTTGAGTGTACAGCTCCACACAATTCAATCTCCTCAACTTGGTGTATGAGGTAGTTTTCTTGTGCATTGAAAAATTCCAAAGGTAGATGCTTCTGCATTTCACACATGAGATGAGGAATTTCTCTCCTCCAATAATTTATATCTTCTTTATGAATTTATATCTTCTTCTTTATCTTCTTTATATTACATAACATGAATTAGTGCACAAAAATAAAATAGAAGTTCTACAATGAATTGAATAAACACTAAGCGCATGCAAAAAATCTCTACTTACCTCATGTATTTCCCAAGATTATATATAACTTGTTTGACATTATTGTCGAAGTTGTCCAGGAGAGAGAGAGGTAGAACATACTATAACAATGATACAAATCGTTTCATTTTTTTTACAAAAAGTAGACAAAAAAATACCAACAATATGCATTAGAATAAAAAAATATAGCAATAATTATATACATACTATAATAATTACCTTCATGAAGATATGCCAATCATGTCTTTTCACCCCCTCAAAATCACCTTTCTTTGTTATGATATTCTTCATGTTCGAACAAAATCCGGTGGGAAATTTAATTTTTTGCATGATTTTTTTTACAACATTATTTTGTTGCTCTGTTAACATCCATGGAAGTGAGTTTATATTAATTTGGTCTCCATTTATATGAAATTGAATGACGTATTTCATTGCATCTTTGGATTCTTGAATGTCAATGCAAATTTTGACAATTTTTTCTTTCTCACTCGTTCCATCCAATATTCACCATAGTGTTTCAACCACATTATTTCCGATATGCATTGTATCAAACATATGAGCAATTTGTAGGTGCTCATAGTAGGGAAACCTACTGAATTGTTTAGGATAACTTTTCATTCCTCATGAAATCCCATTAATGCCTTCATGATCATGATGACCATCATGAATCATAGTTTATAAAGAAATTATAGAAATCAATGTGAGCTACAGTAAACAACACACAATAAAAAAAATTATAACATTTCATATACGATGACTCATGTGTACCTTGACGATTTCTATTATATTGCAACTTCCATAGGTAAGGTTTCATTCTCAGCGGTTTTAATGCAGTCTCTTGCTTCCCATTGAACAAATGTTTTTTAGTAGTTCTATACGTATGATTGTTAGAGAGGAAGTTCCTACACTCATCAAACACCTCCTTTCCTAAACTTCTGGAACGATGAGATTTGATCTTAGGACCAGAAATTGGACATGAAAATTTTCCCTTTGTCTGAAGACCTACACAAAGAAATGGATTATCCATGTCAATTATATTTATATATAAAATGAATGGATTATTTAAAAAAACATGCGTGCATAATATATTAACTAGTTCATAAAAATAGATGCAATTAAAGTGGAACTTATAATTACAAACCACAAAAATGGGTTAACCACGGGGAATCATGTATTGTCCATACAAGCATTGCATGGAATTGAAATTGCCTTTGTTGTATTGGTCTAGATACATCATACATAGTGATGCCATTCCATAAATTTAGTAGCTCGTCAATAAGAGATTCGATATATACATTCATATCTTTAACTTGGTACTTACCTGATTGATTTGAACATATAAAATATATAATTATTACAACCATTTATATATATAAACCATGCATAAGAGAAAAATAAAATAGAAATTTCCCCAAGAAGGTGCAATAATATGTCGATAAGGTGGTTGTTAAAGGGTAAAAGAAGACAAAACATGAAAGAGTAAATTGAAGTAGTGTATATAAATGTTTGTAAATGATACGATCCTTTTGACTTTTGTGTTGCATGCTGAAATTATTAAAAGAATGTAGTGTTTCTAGTGTGTAGGTAATGTCTTTTATTATTTATATGGGGATGTAAAATTAATTATAGCAATAATATTTCTATATAAATATTATGAAGAAAAGGAGTGTCATCCAAATAACATTTTTTATAATAATCAGTTAGGAGTTAGTTAGGAAGTTGTCTAAGTGGACCTTGAATGTAAAGGCACAAGTCTATAAGTAGATGTTGAATTGCAAGTGTTAAATATCTTTGATATCATCTTTGTGGGGAATATCCTTAGAACATCTGAACTGAGATCTGTGAACTATTTTGGAGAATCAATGATTTTGCGCAGAAGTAATATGACAAGATGGAAGTTGACCTGAATCCTTGTGTTCTTTTCTATATTTCTATTTTACTGTCTTTCATAATGCAAGTACAAATACAATGTCTATCTACGACATGGATATGTAAATGATGTGATGTTTCCTTGTGTTAAATGATGTTATTCTGTTGGATCTGTTTGTGCATTAAAATGTTATTGCAGTTATGATTGAATGATGCGATATGTTGAGGAATGAGAATGAATGGTTACATGAATGAATAAATGATATGTTAATATCACACTCAGCTGATAATTTGATGCACATTGTCCTCCCCTATTCCGTGAAAACTTGGTTCCGTCAGCTCTCCCTCGAACATCTTGGGTGAGACTTCATCCGCTCTGCGAGTGTTTCCAGACGGGGTAAAACCTGTATGGGCTGGTGCTTAGGGAGATTGTGGTGGTTTGGCCATCGACAGAGTGGGAACCCCCATCGATTGTTTTTTTTGGCTGGGTTTGTGTCAACACAACTCTTGTCACCGTAAGGACAAGATGTCATAAGTGATACTTTGAGAGAGAGAAGGTTAAAGTGCTATGGGTTTAGGTTAGATTCACACAACAACAAAACCAATTCACTAAGTGGGAATATGTCATTAGGATAGAATAAATGATCCTTAACCCAAACCACAAATAGTCACCCTAAAAGTCACAACTCCCTCTAACAGACTTAACACTACAATTGACCTATCATCTAGGGTTTAATACAAGCAGATTAGGTAGGAAAGGGCACCATAGTCCCTAGAAAAGATAGGATATATTATGTAAAGGCATGAACCAACCAGAATAGAGACACCCTAGTCGATATTCAAATATCAAAACGATGCAAGGGTAAGTGCCTTGAGAGGTCGTTTTGCAACGGGTACTCCATAAAAATCGAACTTTGTTTGAGCCTTGATATTTTCTAACTCAAAATGAAGAAAGTGAGAACATTATTATTCCATAAAAACCTATCTATGTTTGAGCCCTAATATTTGCATGGAGAAAGAAAACAAATATGAGAAAAGCATTGAGTGCTTGCTAATTGTTGCCTACTTGTAAAATTTCCAAGCTCATAATTTTTATAGTAAGGAATATTTTTATGATCCCTTCAAGGACCCTGCAAAACCTTTGAGGACTTCAGAGGCTGTCGTTTCCACTCACGTTTCAATCCCACACCGTAGGGATGACGTTATCCGAAATTTTTTCATGCAACTCCTCCAAGGGGTGTCGTCTTAGACATTCCAATGCCACTTCAACAAGAATATGGACTACTTCATGTATTATGAGGGCATTAGGCTGCAGGATGTCATTGATACAATGGATTAGAGGCCCTCTATCTATATAGAAAGCCTCAAATCACTAGAAATTTCTATGCTTATGTAGACGCATTGAAGGGTTTGGATTCTATTATTGGCTATGCCATAAAAGTGAACAATAATCTAAGGATTTTACAACATTTGAGAAAATTTCATAGCTAGGGAACATTAGGTAAACATTAATGTTGTGAAAAACCAAATAAGATTGTTTGGGTAGGGTCAACTAAGTCTTTGCATTAAAAACTAGACATAATGGGGATCAATATGGATGCTACCAGCATAATCTCGAGGTTTTGACTACTCTATCTAGCGATATGCTTGTATTTTAATGCATGCTTTTTCCGTTTCTCGAGTTAGTTCATTGTCCATCCAAATTTTCCAAAATTATTAAGTCAGTGCAAACAAATTAAATTTTTAAGAGTCACATATCCCTTCCATTTTGGACTCCTCGCACTTAAATTTAAAGGTCATGTGAATATATGAAAACAATATGTTTTTTTCTCAGATGCATTTTAAAAAACACTGTACATGATCACCGTCCACCGAATGATTTATCTCCACATGTCCTCCTAATCCGAGCTCTACAATGTCCACTGGTTTCCATGGTTTCTTCTCCTAGTCTGATGGTATCTCCTCATATTTACTTATATTTACTTATTCTTCCCTTAGAATTTCCTAAGAATTTTAAAATGGGCCAATTTCATTCCAACAACATTAGAAAACAACATAGGACCATCGATCCACTTTGTACATGCAAACAACATGGGCATCATTCATTTATGAATTTCATCATTGTATGAAGAACTTAACTTACACTCTACCTTTTGAGATGGAAAAGAGGTGTGTATATTTATATAAACAAAAATTAATTATTTCCACAACATAAGCAAAATATTTATATTATTAAAATTAATAATAATAATAATAATTTTTTAAATAGTATTCAATTTTTGTTAACTTTTAATAGAATTCTTTAAACATATTCATCTAAATAATTTAGCAAAAAATTTGGAGTTAAGGTATTATGCAAACTTATTCTATACAATACATAGATTAATATTTATTAAGGTCATTTTAATTTTTTTAAACAATATTAATGTTTATAATATTAACATTTTCTTAACCTTTATGAAAATTTCTTCAATTATTTTCGTCCATCATCAATTCGAAATTAAAGATATTATCTGCTACTCTAGAAACGTTTATACGAAACCCTTGGACTATAAATTGTCTTGGGCACCATTCGATATCTTTGAAAATATCAGGATCCTTGTTTGCTCATAGTTGGAACCTATGACCAATTGGTCCAATGGAAGAAGGGTTTGGTCCTAAAGGGAGACCGACAACGCTTAGACCTGTAAACTTTGCTCGCATTTGATTTTCTTTTGGCATCATTTTTCTTGCAGAATCCGTTCCGGTGAGTTGGGTTTTGATCTTCTGGATCTCTCTTTCATTGCTTTGTTTAAATTTCCATGCTATGGGAATTCATCACAGGGACGAGAGAAATTTATATGATAATTTATGGGAGAAGACCGTTATCAAGGTTTAAGTTAATAAACACAATATAACATGCATTTGAACTTTTTATTTCGATATTAATATTTTAATAATGCCAATGGCGAAGCAGTTACAAGATCTATTTTAGTACAACACAATATTACGTGGAATGAGATTTTTTATCTGAGAATTTTAGTAAATATAACAAAATAGTCTGCAAGCCATGATCACAATGATAATCGATATCGTACACTAAGGCGCAAGATCGAAACTTTGAAGAACACTTTCCATAAAAACATCTTCCATCATCAGGACCTGATAACTGTTCATGATGTGTAGACACATGGCGGGTATCAATTAGTTGAAAATGTGTATACATGTGGTTAGTAGCGATTCGTCCAAGGGACGACGAATAGGTAATTGTGCCCCCAGAAACGCGACGTGGGAGAAAAACGCCTATCAGTGTGTGTGTGTGTGTGTGTGTGTGTGACATTATGCAACAAAATAGGCAAATGAGATGCTACTACAGTAAAAAAAAAGTTGTAGACACATACCTAGAATAATCATCGACAACATTATGTGCTCCCTCTTTATTGACAACCATGAAGGAATGTTATTGTTGATAACAAAAATAGGCCACACCATGTAAACCAATATAATCTTTGCAATTGGATTGACACCATCTGCTACAAAAGCAATCCTAAGATTACGAGGTTCTTCTTTAAAGTGGGGCCATTTTTCATCCATATCTCTAAATGCAGAATGATCTGTAGGCATTCAAATAATGTCATCTTGAATTCTGTTCTGCGAATGGTAATCCATAAATTGTGGTATGTTTTTGCACCCGAATAGTCGTTGCAAACGTGGAATAATGGGAATATAACGAATAACCTTGCGAGGCAACTTTTTTGTTATTTGATCTGTTCGATATCTACTGATATGCCATTCTGAACATTTAGTTTCAAATTCATGCTAATTATAATATATAACATGGTCATTGGGGAAAGCATGAATTGCTTCATACTGCATTCCAATTTCTTTCATGATGGAAGATAAATATCGATATGTGCGAGGTAAAATATTTGACGGTGGTAACAAAAATTCAGCTATAAAGCTACAACAAATAAAAATAAAAATCTACTTAATGTTATATATAAATAATATTAATGAAACACATTTCATCCATATTAATTTGACTTATGAATTAACAACGAACAATGATAACCTTTAGCGCGATCATATATATGTGATGGGATATATTACATACCATAACATCTGCATGATTGATGTGTTTGAAAGACCATTCATAACCTTCAAGTTCATTATCAACAATATATCAGAGATAAGATTTGCATTGGAGCCCTCATAAAGGGGTTCGTATGCCTTCTCAAGAAGAGGTACATCATGAACACCATTAAAGCAATAATTTTCATGATCATCATCATCAACATCATCCATTATAACATTAAATGTATCATGGATCAATGTATTTGTACCACCATCTTCAACTATGTTATCAGTATGATCATCTTATTCAATATGATCATTAGCTTGTTCTCCATTATTCATAGCTCCACGTTCCTCAGGTACTTGTTCTGAAAGAACTTCCTCCATACCATATACCATAGGATGTCTTTCCTTTATAATTACACGAAACCATCAATATATATTATTTATTATAAGAAATATTAAATTAATACATACATTTACAAAAGTAATCAATATAAAAACATATATAATGCAAAACTTACAAATGGACGATATTCATGCCCCCCCTCAGCATGTCCATGTTCCCTACAATGTTTTCTGGCTGTTGTGAGATTTATTCTTCTCCTTTCAAAGCCTCTACATTGACTACATGGACAATAACATTTCCCATCACCCTTTCTTTTCAGTCCATCCCACAATCTAGCAAGCAATTGTCGATTTTGTTCGTCTGGATCAGGAATATTGCTATTTGACATTTTCTCATAAAGAGCTTGAATGAATATTATCGATCTTAAAAAATCAAGCTCCACACTTCACTATTTTCAATCAAAAAAAAAATTGAAATAATTATGTATTCTTTTATAGAAAACAATCTATGCAAAGAATATAATTTCTACATACCGTCGCTTGTATAGAAAACATGTCGGAATGTTACCATAATTTACACTTTTTAAAATTTAACATTTGTCAGATATCTGATGATATTAACCTAGTTAATGTTATCATGGATATGGCAGATATTTGATGGATCCCGTCGGATAACTGGCGATAGTCATCGGATAACCGATGGCCGTCGAATATCCAATAATTCCATGTATCAATTAAAAAAATTGATCAAAATTCGTAATTTTGAAGGTGAAATACGATGACACAGTCAATTTCATCAGATTGCATCGGATTTGCTTGTTGGATTTTGGGTTCAAATTTTTTTGTGGCGCATGCGTTTTTATTCAAACAAACATGCACAGGATATTCAACATTACAACTATATTATTTGGTTTGGTGATCATAACATTAAAAGGTTGGGAGGGGGATGGTAAGGGGTTAGAGGTAGAAATAGAGAGGAAGTGTTAACGGGTGATAGGTAGAGACCAAGGGGGGTGTTAGGATATTGGGGGTAAGTGGAGAAAGGGGAAAGAGAGTGAGACAATGTGTTAGTAATGGGGGAGATAGAGAGGAGGAGGAGGGGGGGTTATAGGTAGGGAGA
>LPNX010157615.1:0-11142 GCA_001517045.1 Pseudotsuga menziesii
GAATGACACTGAAAAAAGGAGAACATCAATGTACCTGAAAACCTAGCTGATTATAAGTTATAACAGATCTTGGTGGCAAAACAATCAGAACACCACCTTAGAAACGTTGATATTAAAGCTACAAAAACTCCCAAGCAAAACAATCTCAAGCTTTTCAGGACTTCACTCCTTTTATTGAAGATGAACTTATTTATGGAATAAATAAATAGATTTTGCAAACATATATCTGCTTGTCGAATAATCAGATCTATAAATATGATTAAAATCATACCTCAGTACCGAAAACACCAAGTTTTGAACATGTCTAGTGCAATGCAGCCAAAACATGTGCCTGAGTTGTGTTCTGACTGACGTAGTATGTTGCCTCTTCTATAAGCTCCTCACACATTGCACAAGTTTGGTCATCACCTGCATCCAATGAGGGGATATTTCTGCCCATACCTAACTTGTATTGTAAGTCATTGTTGTTCTTTCCATCACATAATCCTGTACCAATGCAAAGCTTATCTTCACTTAGGTAATCACTCAGGTAAAGACAATTAACTTAGTACAGAGAAAAAAGACTTGTCAGACTAGAACACTAGAACTTCTATGAAAGATTTGGCACCTTTACACTTAAATCGGATGGCAACTCATTACAGATACTTTTTCCTAGACTTTCAATAGTTTTCTGTGTCTCTGGGTTTGATAGGACTTCCTCAGCTTGCTTTGAAACCTCCATGCATGTATTACAAAAAACACCAACTGACGATCCATGGAAGTTAAGACCCCCACTCTTAGAAACTGTTTTCTCCAAAGGGACTGCAGATAGCAGGGGAACAGTATTTAATATTTTCCACAGACCTGAAACAGAAATACACACAACTTGTCAGCAAAATATTTTTGAAAATCACAAACATATCACATATTTGACATCATTTCTTGGTTAGATAATAAAGGAAAATACTTTCAATAGACATGATGATAGATTAAAAGGCTACAGCGTATTTACGGAGGTAAATGTGTCAAATTATGAGCTTTAATATTGATCCTACTAGTAAGTTTTGATTATTTAGAATGCTTATTACATGCGAGTTTGATATCCTACTTGAACCCCCAAATACATAAGCATGAAGACAACAGATCCCTTTAGATATTATATACAAGATTCCTGCCAAGAAAAGCAAGGGAACCATGAAAGAAGTAAGAACATAGATGAGGTTTGAATATTCAGTCCATAGTTCAAAGTGAGTCTTGTCAATATAATAAAAGATATAGCTTTGAATATTCAGTCCATAGTTCAAAGTGATTTATGTCAATACAATAAAAAAAATAGGTTCAAATATTCAATTCACAGTTCAAAGTGATCTTTTGGCAAAGAAAAGAAAAGGTAAGAGTGGTGGGACCAGGAAGCATTATGAGCTTTAAACTGATCAGGAAACATTATGAGCTTTGAAATTGATCCCACTAGTAAGCTCTGGTCATTTAGAATGCTTCTTACATGTGAGTTTGAGATCCTGTTGTTACGGTTTTATCCCTAGCTTATACGAATGAGTACCTACTAAGGACAATGGATTCCTTAGTAGCAGTTCAATGTTGTGTGAATTAAAAGCTATAACTGAAATAAAAAATTAAATCCAAACATGTATGAAGCACAAATAAGTAAAAGGTAAAGAATTATTTTATTGATCTTACCTCCAATGTGGAGGTTGGTGGAGCCCTTTGCGATGATCCGAGTCGATGGCTCCGAGCTTCAAGCTGCTTCTTCTCTTTCTCCAATGGTGGAAATGGGCCAAAAGGGGCTCTCAATGGTGAGCTAGGATTTCACGAGCAATTTTGGCAGAGGCAGGATACTTGTGATTGTGGATTTTGAATAAAGGGTCTCCATCACTTATTTATAGTGGTGGAGTGCTGGTTTAGGGTTAGGGTTTCAGCTGTTTAGGGTTTTTTCCTCCTTTTCCTCATTATTTTATATTTTTTCTTCCTTTTTGGAGGAATTTTGGATATTTTTTGGAGGAAAAGAGGGTTTTATGGCCTTTTGGAGGCATTTTAAGCCTTTTGGAGGCTTTTTAGATGGTTTTATTGGTTTTTGAGGGAAATATGGTAGGAAAATGGACAAATGAGCCATGTAATGGGGCAGATGAGGCAATGAACCCTTTTTGGGTGTTAACAGATTTCCCCCTGATGTGCGAGGGCAGGAGCTCATCGTATGGCCGATGGACATCATAAGTCATATGTGTTTTTCCTGGGGTGTGAAGAAGAGAAGGAACCAACTGAAGCCCAGAACATCGATCTCGAACCAACTACAAGGGATGAAAAGTACATAACCTCAATAATGGATGAGGAATCATTTGATCATCTGGACGAGGCGGGCATACCCATGCTCGTATCAATATACATAAAAATAACTGTGAGGCCTGAAAAGGGGGACCTGTAGGATACATAGAAAACCACTGTGTATATCATAAGTTTCCAGAGGGGACACAAATCTGGAACATACTGCTAGGCTAACCATGTCTGAGCTGAACAACTGATACACTGGAATGACAACAGTGCTACTGAATGTGGTTCCAAAGTAACTAATGAGCTGCTGGATCAAAGTGACAATGGTCATACTTGCAATGGTACACTGATCTGGAACTGAACTGGGTACTCAAGGAAGCATGGAAATGGATGGCTTCCGAATATGATCTTCAACGCAACCCGGACACCCACGGAAACATATAACTAGTCATTCCAAAGTGACTCACCAATGTGCTAGAGTCAGAGGAGATCCGGGGTCTTCGACACATAATGGAAAGGATATACATCCTGTGTGATTCTCAACGATGCGATTAAGGTGCTGAAGTCGAGCATGTGAGAAACAACTATTTGGAGAGGCAATGATGACTCCTCTCAAAATGGTCTGTAGGCACTCACCACAGATGGTGATGGGTCCAAGGTGCAGGGGCCTCTAGGTCTATCCTCTGGAATAGAGGGGCTGTCGTCGACAGAGGGAGACCTGCAAATATCAAGGTAATGATGTTTCCTTGACAGGAGCGCGAGGTACAAAACCAAAATGTGATAGTACTGATGGCAGGATTGATAAACTGGGGTAAATAACTCGGCAAGAAGAGTGGGTGGACTCAAACTTCCTTTGTTCAGAGTATGATGGCGGGGATGATCGGGAAGCACATGAAACTGATTGGTGGTAAAGGGATCATAGCTGTATGGGATCTGAGGGTGAATGGGCTGAGGGAGACTCAAGCTGTGGTAAAATGGTAGGAGACTGCAGAATACTCTTGAACAAAGGCGACCTGGTTGGGGGTGTTGCCGAGAGGATTGATCATAGCGCCAAGAGGCGCAGGGGGACTTCTTCATGGGTTTAGGGAACTAGAAGAAGTGTGGATATAAAATGGTACTGGCATGTGGATTTTACGAGCCCAGGACAGTTCATGCTCGTGGTTGCTTTCAATTTTAAGGAGTCTGAAAGCAAATAAGAAGACTCTGAAGTAATGGAATGATACTGTCGTGTGGATTTTACGAGCCCACGACAGTACATGCTCATGGTTTCTTTCAATTTTAAGGAGTCTGAAAGCAAATAAGAAGACTCTGTAATGATGGAATGGTACTGTCGTGTGGATTTTACGAGCCCACAACAGCACATGCTTGTGGTTGCTTTCAATTTTAAGGAGTCTGAAAGCAAATAAGAAGACTCTGAATTAATGGCCAAGCAAGGAGGAAGTGTTCAATCAAGGAATATTTATGATGACCAGGACTGAGGGTGGGGGGGAACACTGGTGGGCCTCCTTGCGGGGTGAATGAATGGTGGCAAAATAACGAAACATCTGCAGTATGACAAGAGTGGATGGCTCATGTAAAAAGTGTGAAATAATCTGATGACGGCCGATGTGGCGCGCAAATTGATGCGGCAAGGTGTAGGGATGAACTGTTGAAATTGTACCAAGTGAGAGCGAGAAATGATCTCAAGCATCCTCACGAGCTCGGAAAAATGAATCCGGTGATATAAAAAGTGTTAAAAATGGAGAGCGGACGAAGTGGCACGCAAACCGAGGTGCCTATTGGTATCGAAAAAATGGGAAAAAAATGGTGTAGCACAAAATAATGCTACGAGGTGACCATCGTGACGGTCTCGTCGTGCTGATTCCAAAACTGTAGCTAGAGATGAATGGGACGCTATTTCTGACGAACGGGGGGTACATCAGGCCACGTGTGAATGTGGTGCTCTTTAATGGCAGGGTCAAGATCGGGCATTTCGGTATAAGACCAGGAAAAGACATCGCGGAATTCTCTGAAGAGTTTGTTGTATTCCTCAATTCCTTGCTTACTGCAAGAGGATCCTAAAGTGATGAGTTCGGGGGTGCCTCCGGGGGCAGCGATATCAATTTGGATGACAGGTGAGATGTTGGCCATGTTACCCTCTTCGAAGGCGTCACGAGCAGGAATAGGGTCCTTGAACCAGTCGACCTTGGGGGGAAGGAAGTCTTTGGATTCAACTGCAAATTGGGTAGCAGTGTTAGAGGCAGATTCATCTGGGAGGAAGTAGGAACGATGGTGCATGTCATCCCAAGGATAATCCGGGGCCGTGAGAGCGTCTAGAATCTCCTCATCCATACGGAATGTTTGTGTCGTCAAGTCGGTTGATGAAGGAGTAGTGGTGGAAGAGATCATATAAATGGTATTAACCTCTTCGGAAGAGGAAGAGTCCGGGGGGTGGATTTCCACAATGGTGGGTGGTGCCGTCTCAAGATCCAGATTGTTCATTTCAAAGAGAGCTACTCTATACTCAGGGAGATTGGGACAGTGATGGGAGTAATGCCCGTAGACACCGCATAAGGCACAGGAGTGGTTAGTGCGCAAGGATTTGTCTTGAGGCTTAGGGGTTGATTCTAGATGGACAACTGGGATAGTGGGGTCGTCGTCAAGCAGTTGCATGTATTCCTGTAACGCCGGTAACTGAGGACATAGGTGATTTGCATGGCCCAACTCATCGCACAGCGTGCATTTGGGAGGAGCACGAAACACAGGGGGATTTTGGACTGTCTTAGGAGGTGGGACAGCAGTGTAAGGTTGGGGGACTCTGCCCCCAGTGGGTTTGGTAAGAGGAGGGGGGGGGGTTTCGCGGAGGATGACGGGGTAGCGACACCGGGAGGTGGTTGAATAGTAGTGACAATGGGTTGCACCGGTTGTAGGACGACATCTGGTGTCGGCGGGGGAACGGGAGGTGAAAGATACCAAACGGGTAATCCTAAGGTTAACCCGGGGAGGCTGAGGGTAGCCATGACCGGGGCGCTAACCACTCCTAAGGGAGGGAAGAGGAAAGGAATGGTATGGATGGGTGTAGCACCAAGGTGACTAGGTACCAAAGGGGGTTTAGGCAACAAGGGCAGTTGATTAGTAGGAGTTCGCGTATTATGGGACAGGGTACATATGGCTTCAGAGGTGGAGCCATATTGATTCCGTCAGGTCTGGAGGTTGACCTTATCGGAGGACATCATCAACAAGTGGTGGGTACCTGAGTCAAGCACGGGTTGATCAGGAGCAGCGTAAGTGATTTGTTGTCGGGTTGTTGCGTTGGCTTGAGGGGGAGCCAATGGTTGGGTGTTCACTACGCCTTGGGTTGGTAAGGGGTTTGGCAACACCAAATGTGGCTGCTGAGGTTGTGGGGGGTTGGGTGATGCTTGAGGAGCTGTCTGCCCTTGGCGGCGGGCATCTTCAGCCCAAAGTTACCGAACGCACTCCATGTGGGGGCAAAAATGTGTGTAGTGGCCATAGACCCCACAAATAGAACAAGGATAGTTTGTTCGCAAATTCCGGCCCCTGCTGCGGTTTTGATAGCCCTGGTTACGTTGGTTGTTCTGGTTTTGCTGCAGGTTTTGTTGAGCGTAAACTTTCCCTTGGATAGTAGGTGGATTATGAGGTTGCGTAGGGGCTAGAGCAGGCTGCAGTGGATGATATGTAGGTGGAAGCTGCGCAGGTGCAACAACCTGAGGGTGTTGCTGATAGTGCTGTGGAGCGGGTTGTGGGTTTGCCGTAGGGGTTTCCTGTGACGGGTAGTAATGAGGTTGGGCTTGTGATGGTGTAGGAGCTGCTGCACCTTGCTGGTGATAGTAGGGCTGAGGCATGACAGGGGGGGCGTAAGCAGGAGTCGCATGACCGAAACACTGTGGTGGACATGAGGGTCCATGGGTATGGTGGTGATGTGTCATGGGAGCATACGGGTTGTTTGCTCCAGACTGTGAGGTAGCCCGAAAAGGGTCAGGGCCAGGGGTAGGACGGGCTATGGAAAATGGTTGAGGCTGCGAAGAGACACGGCCAATGATTCCGTCGGCAGCGTGGGATGCCCCCGGCGCATTGTGCTGGGATGAATTGTCGCGAGGGGCATCAGGTATAATGGTATAGATATAACCTGACTGGGCATAAATGAGATCGAATTGCTGGGCCTTAAGGATGGCCTCTTCTTCAGACTGGGGTCGTTCAGACGCTACATCCTTAGCAATGATAGGAAGGAGGGATTTGAGGAACTAGTCTAGGAAGATTCGGTCATCTAACTTGATCTTGCATAGACTATGGCGTCGACGCCATTCATGAATGTGGTCCGTGATGTGGGTAGCCGTGTTTTGTTTGCATGATAGTAGGATCTCAACGCCTGTGTCATAGCAGGCAGGTAACTGGAAGAACTGTAGGTAGGTCGAGGTGAGGGAAGTAAAGGTGGCATGGGTTCCATGGGGTTGTTCGATATACCACTTGGCAACAGAGCCAGTGAAAGTGCGTTGTAATAAACGGAGGCGAATAGAGTCGTCTACTATGGAGTTGGAGGAACACCATAGATGGAAGGATATGATATGGTTCTGTGGGTCCTCACCTGCCTTTCCCTCGAACTTAGGGATGTCAGAGGGGAGCTTGGTGGGCATGTGAGGCCACGCAGGATCGTGCCGGATGGGGTTGTTGGTTAATCTGGCTAGGTCAGGCAGGTTGAGGCTAGCCATGAATGGAAAACTGGACGAAGGATGTGACACGGTAGTGGGTTGAACCAAGTTGGGGCCGATGCCCCCAAGTGGAGGGGTCATGTGAGGGAGGTTGCCCCCAAGTGGGGGAACTAAGCTGGTATAGGATGGTCCTTCACCACCATGGGTAGTATGGGTCACTAAAGGAGTGGGGATAGGTATTCCCGTTGTGGGAATCGGTACCGTGAGGGGAACAGTAGAGGGGGCCCCCATGGAGGGAATACCCAAAGTAGGTGTGGTAATGGGTGTCGTGGTGGATGTGCCACCAACGGTCCCTACCAAGATGGGATTCATGCCAGCCATGGGGCTAGTAGGAGCGGTGTAAAGGGGGTTCTCGGATTTTGGCTTAGAATTGGAGGTAAAATAAGGGGCGTCGGTATCTGGTGACGGAGTTCTATGCCACTGATGAGTGGAGTCAAGTGACAAGGCTCGAGATCTATGATGAGCGGTATCAAGTGATGATGACCTATGTCGATGACGGTGTCAAGTGAACCGTGCTGTGGGGGCTCGCCTCTGAGGTGCCGAGAATGTCTCGGGGAATCAATGGTGACAAATGGAGTCAAATCTCTGTGGGTTGAGGTAACTACAAATCAGATCAAAAAACTCTAATGCAACCGAGTGTGTAGAAGGAGAGCTCAAAAAATAGGGCGCTCCGGCCAACAACCAACTCAAAATACCCACTGTAACTGCGTGCTACAATAGGCAAGGTGTCAACAGAAATGGTCAGAATACCAAAAAACAGCAGGTTGCCTAAAAAATAAAAACCAGTGGACTCACTAGACCAAAAGGAGGTAAGGGAGCATGCAAACACCTAACTAAAAGTATTATGACTCAACTAGACATATCCTCTGCAAGGTGATGAAATCCAAGTCAGACAATACGAATAGGAAATCCAAGTGGCTAAGGTATCCCCCTACCGGGAGGGACACCGGGTAGTCAAATCCTAGAAGAATGGCAACTAAGATACCCCGTTCATGACACATCTAGAAACGTAAATATGTCGCTTCGTCCTTTAACCGCAATACCCCTATACAGGGATATCCTGAGAACTGTGAAAGGTAGCCCTTCAGTTACTGAATGGAGTTCGGTATTCCACTCAGACCTCCAGAACCAATCTCATGACTTCAACCCTCCTAAGGGAGAGGCCCTCTGATAAACCGGTTGTGACCGTGTCAAAAAATACTAGGGGATTTTGGTTCCCTAATGGACAACAACTATGTCTCAAGTGTAAATAACTGAGGGGTGTTATTGGAATCCTATCCCCTAGATCCTACCTAACTACAAAAATTCTTTTGTGTTCCCCAAGTGGGGTTAGAATGTTGGTTGAGTTAAGTAATTTTTAAGTCTCACTTGAGTTAGGTGACAGATTGTGTGCTTGTGAGGTTATGAACCCAGAAGAGAAGTGCCAGGGCAACTTCCTAAATATAAATAATACTAAAAGAAAAATTTTACCATGCAAAATTATCTGAAATAAACAATGCTGAATTTTTTTTAAAAACAATGCTGTAAAAAGGTAACAAGAATAATAGTGCGGAAAAGGATGTAGGACTACAGGTAGGACAGATGGCTGTGCAGGTGCAGGAAATATGGCAGCAAAGGGGATGGTGTCAAATATAGCAAAATTTGTAGAAATCAGACTGTGGATCTGAGATAAAAAACAGCGGTCGGACCGCGGGTTTGAATGAAACAGGTGCGGTCGCGGCGCGGGTTTGAATGAAATAGACGCGGTCGGGCCGCGGGTTTGAATGAAACAGGCGCAGTCGGGGCACAGGTTTGGTTGAAACAGGCGCGGTCGGGCTGCGGGTTTGAATGAAATAGGCACGGTCGTCCCATGAGTTTGAATGAAACAGATGCGGTCGGGCTGTGGGTTTGAATGAAACAGGCGTGGTCGGGGCGCGGGTTTGGTTGAAACAGGCGCGGTCGGGCCACGGGTTTGAATGAAACAGGCGTGGTCGGGCTGCGAGTTTGAATGAAACAGGCGCGTTCAGGGCGTGGGTTAGGGCTGGAAAGCCGCGGTCGAAACGCGACTGTGCAACTAAAAACGACGGTTTACGGCGGCCGAAAACGACAGCCGAAAAGACAAAAATGGAAAATAAAATAAAATAAAAAACCAGCGAAGTCGCCAAAACTGTTGCTAGGGTTTTAGCCCTAGCTTGTACGAATGAGTACCTACTAAGGACAATGGATTCCTTAGTAGCAGTTCAATGTTGTGTGATCTAAAAGCTATAACTGAAATAAAAAATTAAATCCAAACATGTATGAATCACAAATAAGTAAAAGGTAAAGAATTATTTTATTGATCTTACCTCCAATGTGGAGGTTGGTGAAGCCCTTTGCGATGATCCGAGTCGATGGGTCCGAGCTTCAAGCTGCTTCTTCTCTTTCTCCAATGGTGGAAATCGGCCAAAAGGGGCTCTCAATGGTGAAAGTAGCTCAATGGTGAGCTAGGATTTCACGAGCAATTTTGGTAGAGGCAGGATACTTGTGATTGTGGATTTTGAATAAAGGGTCTCCATCACTTATTTATAGTGGTGGAATGCTGGTTTAGGGTTAGGGTTTCAGCTGTTTAGGGTGTTTTCCTCCTTTTCCTCATTATTTTATATTTTTTCTTCCTTTTTGGAGGAATTTTGGATATTTTTTGGAGGAAAAGAGGGTTTTATGGCCTTTTGGAGGCATTTTAAGCCTTTTGGAGGCTTTTTAGATGCTTTTATGGGTTTTTGAGGGAAATATGGTAGGAAAATGGACAAATGAGCCATGTAATAGGGAAGATGAGGCAGTGAACCCTTTTTGGGTGTTAACAGATCCCACTCATGGCTCTAATAATTCCCCAAACACATGAGCACGAACATGACATATCCCTCTGGGTATCATATACAAAATTCCTCCCTTGTACCAAGAACTGACTGCCAAAAAAAGACCCGTGAAAGAACATAGCAGAGGTTTAAATATTTAGTCCATAGGTAATAGTTGTCAATACAATAAAAGATATGGGAACACCACTGTAAAGAATAAAAGTAAACACCTCGTTATATTTCCTTGCCGCTGAAGACTGGTATAATTTCCATCATTGGCAAGGGGGATTCCGAGGTTCAGATATGCATAAATCTAACCATTTGACTTCAAGACAGAGTCCATACCATGTCATGGAAGTTCCTAAATATTTCCATAAATATAGCATGCATCACTGTAACACTGAAGCTTGAGACAAAGTGACTTTCTCATCAAAACAAACTTACTCAACAACTAAAAAATTGGTGTCACATTGGCATTAGAAAATCTGATCTAAGCATATAAGCCAGAATAATTTTGGCAGTCTCATATTTAGATGAAAATAATCTCAGAATATTAGGGAACTCAGATTATTTTTATCGAAGGATTAATTATTTTTATCCTTCATACAATCATATCCTAGTGTCCAATTTTGGCAGCTTTATACTATATTTACTCATGTAATATCATATTATGTACAGTTGAGAACATGTTCAGCCTTTTGAGAAATAAAACAAATTCTGTTTTCATTATTTGACAAAGATAAAAGAGAGTGAGACGAAAGTGTTCAACAGCTTCTATATTTGGAGTCTGGACCTCTCATAGTCACTCCCTTGTACCATTGATATTTGTTGTTCTTTGTGGCCTCTTTGCCACCCTTTTTGTGCATTCCCACACATGAATGCTGACTACCTCTCATTATCTCTCTCTCTCATTCTCTCTGAAATGAAATTAGAAAAGATAGAGATGAGCTATAAGTCATTCCAAACTTGAATAATACAAGATGAGCTATAATACAAGATGAGTAATGACACACTGCTTCCCCCAAATGAATGAATTAGTCATTGGGATTAAATAATTTCTTTAACTCTCAAATACTTAAGGGGTGGGTTATTCTTAAGGCATAGTGCATGGCTATCTTTAATTTTATCATTGCATTCCTGCATTTCTCTTGTTTTGATTTCATGTCTGCACATGATTGGTCATTATACTGATCAATTACCAGCTCCACTCGCAAGTACTCATGGGTCAAACTATTTTTTATGGGAGAAAACATGTATTGATGTCTACAGTGGAAGAACTCATACAACCATGTTTACAAAAGCCCAAATTTACAATCATAAACTCAGTAGAAATATATTCAATACTCTAAGAGCCTTCAATCCAC
>LPNX010157637.1:10692-21646 GCA_001517045.1 Pseudotsuga menziesii
TTTGTGGGGCCTTGGCCTTGAGCTCCTCACCGAGACAAGTACAGTAATATGCAAAATTACAAATTATTCTAGGGAATAGGAGAGGGATATTACATCCTTCCCCCCTAAAAGAAGGAACACCGTCCTCGGTGTTTCTTGTTTCTTTGATAAAACTTTTATTCTTCTCTCAGATCATCTCTTCTTGGTTCGCCTTGCTCGGATCTCTCTTTTGGTTCTTCTTTTTTGATCCTTGTGGGTTTGTAGGACCTGCAAAAATCAGGTCTACCCAAATTTCATAAGAGTCAATTCATCATGAAAGGTAATTAGCAAGCCTTTTGCAGCATCATAACCACAACTTAGCCCTTTCAGTAATTCATGTCCAAATCACAACTCAACTTAAACAAAGTCATAGATTTCTTTTCTTTGTAACAATCTGCAATTTTCTAGTGTTCATTGGTGCCATATTACCCAATCATTTTCCATAATGCAATTGATACATCAATAAAACATGACTACAAGCATTGAAATCCCATTATATCAATAATGTCAATTAATCAACATATTACCTCATCCGTACAAGTTTACCTGCAATGCACATACCTTTTTCTGCATTGTCCCTTTCTTTGGATGTCCTCCATCCCAGCACATCAAGTGACAACAGTACTCCAAGTACCAATTCAAGCCACCCAACACAAGGACAATACCAACCCTTCGTGTATCTCCTCTGTGCTATTCAGGGTGCTTGTCATTATTCTTTTCTCTGGATGTTCCTTCATCCTAGCACACCAAGTGCCAATTCAAGCCACCCAACACAAGGACAATACCAACCCTTCGTGTATCTCCTCTGTGCTATTCAGGGTGCTTGTCATTATTCTTTTCTCTGGATGTTCCTTCATCCTAGCACACCAAGTGCCAATTCAAGCCACCCAACACAAGGACGATACCCTGTACCCCTCTTAGTGGTATCTCCTTTTTTTGCTCTTCAGGGTGCTTCACCAAGCTGAGGCACTCCGTTCTCGCACACCTCCACAGCTCCTAGAGGTTATTCTCTTCACAGAGTCCCCCAACTCATGTGACAGTCCTCTAATGTGTGCGGAACGAGTCTTAACCAAATGTCTTACATCTGGGCGTCCCCAGAATGCATAATGGTCCCTCGCTGGCCCGGGGAAAAACAAGGTAGATTTTAACCACTACCTCCATCACCACTCCCTCTTCTGGTGATAACTTTATACACATGAGATTTAACTCATTATAGTCCTGGAGTTTTAGCCTTTTTCATGGCCATAAATACCCATGCCTGCAAGCACTTTATAGGTGGTCAGTTTATCATATTATCAATTCAAAGAACATCAAACTTTTACCATAAATCATGCCTTACCCCATTTCTCATTCATTTGTAAGAGCCTTTTCAGTTCTTTTAACACTAGAATTGATAAGTAACCATTCACACAAAGCCACAAACCTTTCCAATTTACAACAACACAATTCGCAAGATGCCACATATAACGTGAGAAAATTGACAATGCAAACACCACCTTACACATTAACAATAATAAACTCAACATAAAGTCACAAGGGTTAAGTGTAACAGATATTACTATGTGATGGTACTAGCCATTTTTCCTACTGTAACTAAAAATAGATACTTCCTTCAATTGTCCTTTCAAACCTTTTGACTTACATGACCACAACCATGAATTACAGTATTTTTCAAAAAAAATCCCTACATTTCATGTGTACGAGAAGTTCTAGTTGATGCAATACCTACAATTAGTTGCTTTTCGCAAATATGTAGTCGTACCACATGATCTCTGATGCAGGGCATGTGTTCCAGGGCAACCGCAATTTAGTTATAGAAAATTTTGTGAATCTCTTAAATCACAAAGCAATTTTCAAAACAATATAACTAACTTTTGAATTGCTCAGCATATAAAATACAGTTTACTTGCTTATGGAGCATCATAAATAATTCCAAAAAAAAAAGAATTTGCAGAATCATTACATTTCCTGGAATAAAGAATTCAATATAACTACTAAACATAAAATTGCATAGGCACACATTCGACTTCTTAACATATATTGCACAGGTACGCATTCTTAAAATGTCTAATCATTAGATAACCACAACCGACTCCAGCATGTCCCATAAGATGCAGGTTATTGTAATCAACTTGAATCTATGGTAGAGAAGGAAATACTCAATCAATCAAGAATACTCACCCTCCAACCAAGCAATGACCTCTCAACTAACAATAAACAATAATGATGTTATTACGAAAGATCACTCCCTGTTAAATGCCTCCATTTGATATAAGGGACATAAGAATCAGTCATATGTTATTCACAAACCAGCTGGTATATAAACACATTTAATTTTCCATTCTATTCACGTCAAGGAAAAATAACTTTGGAAACAATCATTTAATCTCGGAGATTACACTAACCCAAAACTAAGGTCAGCAACACAAAAAGGAGTTCGAAACCATCCCTCTTTACAATTTGAAGCAAGATATAAGTTAAACTAACACATTCAAGAACCCAAAAGAAGACCCACCAAGTGTGCACAACATAGTCAGTGGTAAATGGTCAACTGCATCTAATAACAAACATGTTGAAAGCTTCGTACGTTATACAAGACAATCGATATCTTAAATATGTTCTCAAAGAATCCAAAAAGCACTTTCAATTTCAATAAAGTTTTCAAGTCTGGGCTACTTGAAAGCGTAGGCAGCTTAAGGCGAAAAGAAATCATAAACCAAGAAATACCTTCAAATATTAATGAAGCCCTAGCAGATGAGCCCATACACAATACATCTTCAACATTGTATCATCACCATATATGAATCAGTTCCATTTTAAAACAGGATGAAGAATTTTAATTGAAACATGGTAATTTTGCTAACCATAATAAGTAAGTATTTTTATTATGAACTTGCTAGTTAGTCCCACAAACTTTGTAACCTCCTAAATCATAAATTTAATAATAAACTTGAATTCCCTTGAAATAAAGCCATAATATTCACTCATCCTTATAATTACTAAACGCAGAATTAATTTTCTCATAATACATTTTATGGGCATCCACTTTCTTTGTATGAATGAAGATCGTAGGGTCCAAGGTATCTGCATATCATAATGTTTTAACCCAGGGAAGGCTTGAAACAAGGCATGACACCGAAACTGGAAATTACACACCCCAAAGCCAGCTTTCGAGTTAGAAAAATTTTGGTTCAAGGAATGCTTCATAAACTCAGTAAGTCATCTTTCCCAGACAAAGCGGTTAGTCCATACATCTTAAACATGCTTAGTATTACCAGCAAACAAATGAGCATCACATTGAAAGTAATCTTTCAAAGACAAAACGGTTAGTTCGTACATCATAAACATGATTAGTATTACCATCAAACAAATGAGCATCACATTGAGACCATATTACGATGTAGACGATTAACCCACGCACACAATGTCACTTCATGATTGAAGTATAAACACAAAAAGTTGAAATATGCAGAAGCAATCCGTGGCTGAAGAACGCTTTTATCGATAAATATCAGACACGGCATTAATGCTAGAGTGTAATTTATCGATAAATAAAACCTAATTTGAAAATCCGGAAGACAGGTTTCCCTAGTTGCTTTTTATGTTTAATAATGCAAAAACTACCTCTACTGCCATAATATGCAAAGATTTAAACTATCGATTAAATGCAAAAGGCAATTTCAAATCTAGATTTCTATATCAAAATTTCAACAGCAAGGAGTATTCAATCGCACACAATCATTGGATTTATGGCATTCATGAGATACCCAAAACTGGTCTCAACCTCTAAGAAGCAAATACGAATTGTTAAACATAAGAAAACTCAATGAACTCTAAAGATTATTAGCACTCTATTCAAGAGGCCTGAAATTATTTAAATCCCAACTTTGCTTTAAAATATTTAAGATGCAACAATTAAGAATGCTTTATTTCAATTACAGAAAATACATATTCTGTTTCCAGATATAAAATTCCATCATCAAAATTTGAGATGAGATCTATAAATTTTTTTATTATGCATACCTATATATTACATTACCCGTGAATGAAATTGAAACCAAACCTCATTACTGACCTCGCATAACTTGTTCCTCCTAAAAACACAGAGATTACCTTTCCAACGAAACATAGAGGTGAATCTGTAATCACTAATCACACTTTCCAAGTTATTGATTAACCAATGAATTCAATAAAATAGCGAATACTAATTGCAAAGTTACAAATCTGTAGAAGGCCCAACAGCTCCAGAGTTGTAACCTCGCTCTCATACCATATGTGAAATACCCCAGTTACCTTAGAGCTATAAAGCATTCAAGAAGTCTGCAAAAATAAAAAATTTAGTAATCCTTTCACCAATTAACACATTTGCACTGCATTCATAACCATCATGTAAACAATAAATAATCCAGCACAACAATATAACACAAAAGAGACAACCATCTTCACGTGGTTCACCTCGTCCACGAGGCTACGTCCACCAATCTGTTAATCTTTTAATGCTTTGTCAAAATAGAGTAAATTACAATGCCTCGGCTCAACTATGGCCGTATTTCCTTACCACAAAACTCTTCGCAGAGAGCCTCTTGTAACTATACAACCCCTTTTTTTCTTTTGAACTTCTTATGACCAGCGCATAGAAGGATTTTTAACTGCCCCTTGGGCACTAGGTGAATGATGATTATGACATAAAATATTTACAAAAAGGCAACCGCAAAGTGAGATGTGATGTTGGATTATTAAAACGATTTGCATCAAAAAAAAAAATTTCATCTATAAGAAAGAACGCCTTGAGATAAATCTTGATCCACTACAAACAATAGGGTGAGGCACTATGTGTAATAAGCAGCCACGTAACTACATAATTTTATATTACAGTTGGTATAAAAATAACCCGGTTTCCAACTGGGCTTAAAGGCATATCACAAAACAGGAAGTGTATCACAAAACAGGAAGACGTTCTGGGCCAGATCGCACGTTTGTAATGGTCTCGATTTATTCCCACGCCAGTTTATATGCTTGCAAATATATATATATATATATATATAGCACTCTAAAAACAGTTCGATTCATTCGCTGCCCGAATTTTTTAGACAAGGAGGAAGACTGATCAAGTCGCTGTTCGACGCTCAGGAAATTCCAATCCTTAAAAACTGTAAAAGTTAATACCAGGAGAAAATGGAGGCTCATGTAAATTAACGTTCTTCGTGGACTGGTTTTTTTTTAGAGCGTTCCACAGGTAATTCCATATCTAAGCTCCCTTGGAATAGCCATGATAAATTGAATGCCCTCCCAAAGATAACTCAAGCCGATCAGACCCTATCAGTCATGAGTTTATCGAAAGTTATGCTACAGGTAAGGAGTACAGTCGGTCTCGGTGGTACCATAAAAGAAAAACTCAGTCACGTTTCCGAATCGTTAAAATACTATAGAAAAATAAACCCTAAATTGGGATCGGATATACAAAAAGGAAACACACTCAGTGAGGCGTCAAACTGTGGGAAGGCCGCATCATGGGTCGACATTCTACACAATTGTGGCATCCAACTTTGTGTCGTGGTGAGTTTAACGAGTTCCAATCCCTCGACCTGAAATCCAAGGTTTAAGAACTATACCGGCCAGCTGATTGTAACATGACATCTTGATACGGTAATTTCATCTTTTACCATGAAATCGTAGGAAGATGGAATAACCAGTAGGAGCCGACACCAGTCCAGACAACTAAGCTAGATCTAACTAACAGATCACGGTATCCATATATGTAACTATAAATACATAATTTTCCCCAAAAGTATATATATACGGTTTTGGTTCCCGTCAGTGGCTAGAGTGATCAGTCTTTTTAAAGTGCAGAAACCCTCATTATCAAGGTCTGGTTTTAACTTCGATGGAGCAAGGTCTCCGAAGAAACAGAAAAAACCAATAGAAGTGGCCCCTCCCAACCGAAAACGCAACGATTCAGATCCAATCGTGAATCGATTCTAGAGATTGTTTATACAATGGCTGCTAACACGGTTAGACGGCTATCATAGCCGGAACCAGGTTCGGGTGGGTACTACTATCCCATCTTCAACCCTTACGCAGAGGTTAAGGATAACGAAAACTTGTTTAGATAAGAGTATGGTACAAGAAGAAAATAAAAATTCAGTCCGGAATGACAACATATAACAAGCTTACAAGCTCAAACCATATGGTGAGGGAAAAACATACTTTGGATCGAAGCCACGGTGATGCAGATCACTATGCATCCCTGGACCCTTCGCTTGGCAGATTTCCGAGCTTACTCCAAGAAGACGCGGAGATCCTCCCGTCAAATGCAGAGATCGTTGTCTCAAAAGCATAGGGTTATTCTCATCCTCATGGAGATCATTTCTCTCACAATGCAGAGATCCCTTTCCTTTCCTCGAAATTCTTTCAGTGCAACCTATCCCGATTGTAGTCGCCTTGCCCCCCCCAGCAATGCAGAGATCACATTTTCCCCTCACTGAGATAACGATCTATTCATTCTCACCCTAGCTGAGCGCCCTCCTCTCAAGGAATTTCAAACCTTTTAATGACAAAAAGGGAAAACGGTCTTTCCCCACAATGCACCAGGTTTCCCCAATTCAAGGCAGAATTCTGCCTCCATCTTTGCCGAGGCAGGCCCCCTCAAGTAAATATTCTCAGGGGCATGCATCCAATCCCCGGCTATTTTTCTGCCTCATTAATAAAATATCCTCCTTTAACCAATAATTATATGTGATGCCCGCTTAAGAAAATATTGTCCGAGAGGGTAATAAAAACAATAACTTTTATTTGTCAACAAAAAGGACAAATCTCCTCATTTTAGGTATTTTAACGCTAAGCATAAGGATTATTCCTAAGTAAATATTAGATGTGGTACGCTTATGATGATTAGTTATCTATAAGGAGGCTACGGCCTAATAGCCCTTCCAGAATGAACACCCTTCTTTGAATCTTTTAATTTTACTCTTAACTCTTTTATGCCACTTAAAAGGATTGCAACTTTCTCCATAATAGGATTAAGTACCGAACTGTAGTGTCATACCAGGAGTCCTTTATAAGGCCTGACCTTACCGTCATAACCCAAATACTACGTAAGTCTACGGTATTGATTATGGTTCTTTAACCGTTCGCTTTTAGCCCCGTGTAGGGTTTAGTTAGCCTTTTGTTAAGTTGTTTCATTGCATTATATCTCCTAAGTACTTTCACTTAGACAGTTAACCTTTATAAGCCATAAGGTGTTGTCTTGGTGGGGCCTTGGCCTTAAGCTCCTCACTGAGACGAGTACAGTAATATGCAAAATTACAAATTATTCTAGGACATCGGATAGGGATATTACAGATATTGAGATTCTCATTATTGAGAGATGTTCCCCTTGCAATCGTAACTACTTTTGGCGGTTAAAGATTACACCCTATATAGCATGAGAGGAGGAATGACCATGATTTCACTAGAAAGGTTCAATGTAATGAGGTTATGTTCATGTTTGGTTAATCGTTTGAGTTCACACTGGAGTGATTGGGATCTAAGTCAGTAGTGGTGCAAATTGTTGGTGTTCGATCTTTGTTAATGTGTTCATAACTTGATAGGTACACAAATAGACAAGAATGTGTGAAATTGTTGTTTAGAATCCATGACAATTGAATATGTTTAGAGGGAATACTACCATTCACAAATATTTATCGAATTTGCTCTTGGGTAATTATCCAATAATTCCTTTAGCAATCTTGAATTGGACACACAAAACTACCAATGCTGAACTTCGATATACGTCGACATTTTTTTTTCACCATTAAGTAGTTTATTGGTTGGTTAAGAGGGGGTGGTAACATTCCCCTTACTATGATTCAATTGCACCCAAGAGTTTGGTATGTTTTACTTTGTGATATAGAGAGAGATCTGGGTTTGGAGTTTTCTTTGAAGTGCAACAAAATGCCCAACCTATTGATAGGTGGTGGATGCCCAACACTTATGTAGAGACGAATCACAAAACTGATGTGTCATAGTTATGTGGTGCCACATGGTAGGTGATGGATGACGCGTCAATCTAAAATTATGCCACACATCATTTGTGTGTTAATGTGTAAAAGGGTCCATGTGCAAGTTAAGGCCATGTGGCTTATTAAGGTGGCAATGCCATGGAATCTACACGGGGTCCCTTATGGTAGGAGAAACACCCTTGGTGTTATTGTCTTTGAGTTTGATAGCAAGAAGCTTCATTTAGTCAAGGAAAGAAGGGACACAAGGACATGGTGTGGTTGGGGATACTATCAACAGATGGAGCACAAAGAGGTACAACCACCTATCCTACATGCACAATGAAGAGAGAAAGTTAATGCATATAACAATATTGGTGATGGCGATTGCTAGAGTTTATTATGTGGAAAGACGGACATAGGTGACAGTGACAACTACACGAGGAGGGGCTTGTGCATTTTTTTACACCGACAAGGAAGACAATGGTCTCCTAAACAAGAGTGCAAAGAAGTGTCCAAAAAATAAAAGCTTGTGCAAAAAAAGAGAGTGCCAACAACCAAAATGAGCATGTAGCCAAAGCTAAGGAGCACAAGGTTGAGGCGTTGGAGGTCACAAAAAAGGTGGACCACCACAAAAATATTGAAAAGAAGGGGGGTTATGAGGGAAAAATCTTTAAAATGGACACAAAATGGGTCAGATCATTCCCAAAAAGATCACAAACGACTCTATTAGTAACCATAAGAAGGTACCCCAAAAAACAAGAGTGGACCTTCAAGCTCACATAACGAATGCACACAATAGAATAAAAAAGACATCCGAAAAGTATCATAAAACAACAAAATGATGGCCGAAAAAAGAAATTAGAGTGCATAGTTTGTGATAAAATTTTATCAACAAAGTTAATTTACCCATTTTAAATGGAATACCACGACATAAAACTTTAGATTTTATGCAAATAAGTCGTACTTCAACCAAATGATTGGGAAATCACAATTTAATGTAAACATTTGAAACATCATGGAATTCTTGGTTTTTCTCCACAATGCACAAATATTGTTGAAATGAACAATAAGCTTAGATATTCAAAGTCTAAAAGCAAGGAATCCAAGATCCGAGTCCAAAACCAAAACAAGTATTCTATAAATCTCTTCAAATGATCAATATCTCTACTCGTGCCGTCCATACAAAACAACAGAAAATTTTTGCATGCATTTAAAAAAATCCCCCATAATTTCCATAGGCTACTCAAAATTGACATTGACACCTTCCAAGAGGTTTTGTACCCCTAATGGCTTGACATTTCTCTTTACAGGTTGATCAGGTCCATCCAAGACACCCCTCACCTCCGCTCGTGGTTATTCTCTTCTCCAAGCCCTTGGCTCTCGATCTATGGCCGTGGATCCTTCCAAATCCCATCAATTTGTTCCTTATTGTTTGATAGCAAGAAGCCTCATTTCTTCAAGGAAAGAAGTGACAGAAGCATGTGGTGTGGTTTTGGATACTATTAACAAATGGAGCTCAAAGAGGTACAACCACCTATCCTACATGCACAATGAAGAGAGAAAGTTAATTCATATAACAATATTGGTGATGTCGGTGGCTAGAGTTTATTATGTGGAAAAAGGCACATAGGTGACAATGACAACTACAACAGGAGGGGCTTGTGCAATTTTCTACACCCACAAGGAAGACAATGCCCCCATAAGCAAGACAGCAAAGAAGCATCCAAAAAATAAAAGCTTGTGTCAAAAAGAGAGTTCCAACAACCAAAATGAGCATGTAGCCAAAGCTATGGAGCACAAGGCTGGGGCATTGGAGGTCAAAAAAAAGGTGGACCACTACAAGAAGACTGAAAAGAAGAGGGGCTATGAGGGAAAAAGGCTTAAGATGGACCCAAGATGGGTCAAAGCATTCCCCAAAAAATGACAAATGACTCTAGTAGTAAGCATAAGAAGGTAACCCCCAAAAAAAGAGTGGACCACGATGATCACATAACCATGGCATAAAAAATACATCACAAAAGTACAATAAAACAACAAAACCATGGCCCAAAAACCAAAATAGAATACATAATTTGAGAGAAAATTTTATCAACAAAGTTAATTTAGCCATTTTAGATGGAATGTACCAAAACATAAAAGTTTAGATTTGGTGCAAATGAATGGGAAACCACAATGTAACAAACATTTGAAACGCCATGGAATTCTTGGTTTTTCTCCACAGTGCAGAAATATTGCTGAAATGAACAATAAGCTTAGATATTCAAAGTCTAAAAACATGGAATCCAGGGTGTGAGTCCATAACGAAAACAAGAACAAGGGTTCTATAAAGCCCTTCAAATGACCAATATCTCTACTAGGGCCATACATACAAAACAATAGAAATTTTTGGCATGCAATTAAAAAATCCTCCATAGTTTCCATAGGCTACACAAAATTGAGGTTGACACCTTCCAAGAGGTTTTGTACCCCTAAAGGCTTTCGAGGTCTCTCTACAAGTTGATGATATTCATGTACAAGACACCCGTGACCTTCGCTCATCGTTGTTCTCTTCTCGAGACCCTTCGCTCTCGATCGGTGGTCGTGGATCCTTCCAAATCTCATCAATCTATTCCTTAAACAAAGACCCTCTTCCACGAATATGACATGACCTTAGATTATTATTAGCTACATATTTTATGTTTATGTTAATTCAATTTTAATATTATTTTATTTTATTTATCATATTATTGTTTTTTATATTTTAAAGAATAGGATTGAGTTTCATATAACTATTGTTATATCAAGAGTAAAATTATCTCCATATAAAAAAGAAAAATAGAAAGAGACATTATACCATAAAAGATAAAAATAAAAAATAAAAGTTTTATATATTTTAAAAGTTTTATATAAGATACATGCAAAATATTAAAGTAATTATAAAGATAATGTGGCCACCTAATCTACCTAGTAATATATGA
>LPNX010157659.1:0-41682 GCA_001517045.1 Pseudotsuga menziesii
GGAAGCATAGCCCTGACCTTCAACATTGCATATCAGCATTGAACCATGGTTTGTGTGTGGAAGGATCCACCTCATCAACTCAGCACATGGAAACATTTCTGACCTGGTGGAAACCTTCATGATTGCAGATTTTTCTATGTTTGCGTAGATGTGTTCCTCCTCGAGGCCCATATCGGGGACTTCCCTACGGGAGATCATCCTGTGTATGTCTCCCCACTTATACTCAGGGTCCACCCCTGTGACACACTGTGTATCCTCATATATGTACTCAGTTGGTAGGTCGGCCTCTATTGCTGTTTGCTCTTCTACCACAGGGGCCTTCTTTTTCTGTCTCCTAGACATCTTGAAATCTTCCTGCAATGTAAAACATCATGATATTAAGCAATTCAAATTTGAAAATATTAAGAAGCAGTTTATTCTTTCCCAGGTGTATCATAATTATATTAGCGCATGAAATCAAACCTTAAGCTTCTATACTGAATAATTTACTAGCATGAAATGTGGTGCAATGTGTTGTTAGCATGGTAATATTTACTGTAGCACGTCTTCACCAGATCTTATGGACGAATTGCCTTATGATTTATTACACATGCATCAATTTATCAGTCATATTAGTGTTGGCATGCAACCTATGCTCTTATGAGGCTTGTCATTTCTTAGGAAAGTGATATATCAAGGCAATATGTGCATGCTATATGTAGATGCAATATGCAATTAACATTCCACTGCCTATCACACGCAAAGAGAAGAAATAACAGCCTCAGGCTTAATCAGTCGACACTTCAGCCCTACGGCCCAACATGCCCATTGCGACAGAAACGCAAGCGACCAGCATCAAAGAAAACATTATGCTGCTAACACTCTCACCCACCTCGGCGGGAAATGACCACATCTCAGGATAAGGTATCCTCATCGAAACCGACCCACGCTATCCTCAATGAAAGCCGCATTACCAGCGACACTTTCTTTTGACCCTAACTGGGGTTTTAGCTGGCCAACAGTAAAAACTAGATCGCGAAAGGTGGCTCAATCAACACGGGCTGTAGAGAGAAGGCGACACTGTCAGAAATAATCCTCTCAACCCTATTTATCCCAGTCGAGCCAGTCCCAGGTTCTACCAATAGTTTCCCACCAAGACGGCGCACAACCCTAGACTGTAAAAAAAAAAGGAAAACCAGGAAAAAATCATGGCAACTACGGCCAGTCCAAACCCGACCCCTAAACATTCACCAACAACGCAGTCTCTACTCATCGCGACCGCACACCGAAGCCTGGCGCAGACGGTGTAACGGCCGTCTGCGCCTCAAAACCCCCAACCCTAGTGCACAAGCAACTACTACGGGAAGACAGAAATGCTTAAAAGGTTAAAGAAAACGTCCCCCCCCCTCACCCTAGGTCAAGAGAATAAACGATCTAAGCAAACCAAAATCCTAGCTGGACGAGGAAGAAAAACGCGGGGCCCGAAAACTCGGCGGAAAACCAACAAACGCTAAACACAAATGAAGGACGAGATGCACCTACCTGGCAATCAACGCAGTGATCAAGCTAATGACAGTTGGAGATCCGCCCTCGCCACCTAGAAACCGGTACAATGACAGCTAACCCTTCGATTCTTTCGAAACGCGACAGATCGACTCCTCGCGATAGTGATCGAAAACAATACAAAAAACCCTATTTGTCACCATACATATATGAACAACGCCACATGTGCGAGGAGTCACATCAATCGGGGCGGCTCCAAAAGTTATGTCGGGCGGCACAAGCTTCATACCATCCGCAACAGTGGACCACCTCCAGTCCCAACTCGCCCGATCAGTTACAAATAACCCGCGAACGAGAATCCCATATCGGGCGTCGGCGGAAACCTTGGTCGGAAGACCAAGAGTCTGGCCTCCCCCGCAATGGTGGAACATCCTTCACACCTTACTGTCCACAACGAGAAAAAGACACTCCAAAAGCACGGTTTGGCGGGAGACGAGGATTTAAGAGTCTATGCTGATCCACAACGGCGGGGACAGCAGTGTTCCTCCCCCTCCGATACGGTAGAGAGACAACGCCCGCAACATACCGCGATGAAAACAAAACTCAAGAGTCGAAACCCGCCCGCAACGGCAGTCGCGAAATGAAAACATGCGAACTTGAAGACCACCCACAACGGCGGCACGACCAAGCCAAACAAGAGTCGATAGGCACCTGCTATAGCGGCGTGACAAAAGATTTTGAGGATCTGGAGAACACCCGCAACGGCGGGCTTGGGATAGAAACAACCAAAAGTTCAAAGGCACCCAAAACGTCGGCCCGACAACCGAAAATGATGACCCGGAAGCCACCCGCAACGGCGGGACGGGTAAGAGAAACTAGAAGCCAGAGGACGCCCGCAACGGTCGGGCGGTCAAATGAAAAATCTCTCGATGCAAGAAAACTTTGAACGAAGGTTTCAAAAGGTTTTGCAAAACAACAAAGGGCTCGATCAAGATGGAAATCCTCAAGCATTAAACGATGAGAAACCAGTCAATTTACAGCATTTAAGATTCGAGAGAGCACTTCAACCTTCATAAGCTAAAATCAAAAGATGAAATAAAGAGAAGAACTCACTAACTTGAAGTAAAGGAGGGCCCCAAAATTTTTAGAATTTTGGGAACTTGTTGCAGGTGCAACACAACAGTAAAGGATTATCCCCAATCGACGTTCCCAACTAGCCCATTGACTGTTTGGTATAGGGAATCTGTCCGGTTTGCGGTCCGGCTACCGTAGGTCAAGTAACAAAACAAAGGTTTTACCGGTTGCGGCCCGGTCCACCGATTTTTTGTATTTTTGACTTAATGTATGAAATGCAAAGGCCTAATTAACTATGCAGGGTGATTGAGATGCAAGGAGCAGTCACAATGTGATTCACATGTTGTTACCTCTCGTCTTAGGCTCACAAGAATCTACCTCCCATATACAAGAATGAAACAAGCTAACTCTTCATCTAACTACCTATCTATCCACCTATCCCCGGGGAGCCAGAATATGATTAATTTATGAGTAATGTGGATTATTCATGTATTATAAATAGAAATTAGAGGTAGCTGATATTCTTCTCTACAACACATGAAAAATTAAAGATATTTCAACAATCAGATAACCAACTGTTTCATAAGCATCATACATTACTCATAGTGGAAATCTTCATAAAATAAACTGGAAAACATTCATACAAGAACATAGGTTCAATGAGTTAGAACGGTCTCATAGTTAATGGACATAAAGATGAAAACGAAATAGTTCCTCTTCAACAAATCCATAGCACAACATTTGAATATTCCACTAAGCTTTCTCCAACAGGCAAACTGTAATTTTCTATTGCAAAAGGAAATAGTTCTTCTTACAATATATCTTCACCAGTCTCAGTGGGAAAAATTCCTTTCCCTTCTCTAAGTCTTTTACATTTATACAAAAAGAGTCAGACTGTTGGGCTGCCCAAAGTGACCTTTGGGCTTCCCAACCTCTTGTCTCCCAACGTTCTATTTTTCTTAAATTTTTTACAAAAAATTAGTTGCAAATTATACTGATGACCGACCCTTCATGAAGAAGGGCCCACTTGACTATTCAGAAACTTCATCCATGCTGCAGCCTCATTAGTGATGCCTTCAAAAGTACAAGGTTCTAAAAACTGAATATTTATCTCAAATTTCTAAGCTTGTTTCTTGATAGCCTTGACCCTGGGCGTACTCAATCGGAGCTGATATTCCAGAAGCAATACACTGATAGCTGGGTGATCTACTTGGCTTCTCAAGATCAGATCATCCATGGCTTCGATATCCTGCACCTTAGCTTCTTCCTCCTGGAATCTTTTCTGCAATAGCTCCACAAAAGCATCGTGATCTGGGAAAACTTCAATCCTCTCCTCCGCTTTTATCTAGCACTAGTTGTATGTATTGAGAAGTCTTCTGAAGAATTCAGTGCATAATCCATTTGTATTCTTTACTACCTTCTTGAAGTCTTCAGCAGTATTTATAGCAAACTCCACTAGGTTATAGTCCCGTTTGAGGGCCTGCTGGTGTTTTGCCGGTAGCTCTGCTGGGGATTCCTCGTTGTTCTCCAAACTTGCCATTCATACAGTCAGGATCTCTAGGACATCCTGGGACCTGTCCACAAAGTAGGATGCAGTTTCTAGGATCTCCTCCAGTCGGCCATCGATCTGCAGTACTTTACACCTTTCTTTTTCAAAAACAGTCTACAGCTACAGAATCTTGGTTTTCTGGGTCAATACATGTTGCTTAAGAGGCTGAAGATCGACCTGCTGTTCTCTTGCTACTTCCAAAGCGATCTTCAAAGTGAAAATCTGCTCCTGATGTTCGTTTCTAAGTTCTTGGGTGTGCATATCATTGGCCTGCAAGAGGATCTTCAGCTGTTCTTCTAGCTCCTCCACCTTTTCCAGTAGCTATCCCTTCTCACCCTTTAGATCTTGGCATTCCTTCTGCGCTTTCTCTAGGGCCTCCTGTACTGTTTCCTTGACTTGCATTTCTAATTGGAGGGCCTATACTTCAGCTCATTGAGGATTCCATTTCCCATTGCACGTCTTCATATTTCCTTTTGATCCTGTTGCTCTTTTCCCTCTCGTGCCTCAATGTATCCTTTAATTGCACAGAAGTTTTCTTGGATTGCTCCAAGTCTATCATTATCTTGCCTATATGACCTGCTGAAGCTTGGATGAATGCGAACCCGGCTCTTAGGGTAAATCTCGGATCCTGGTCAGTTCCTTGCATAACAGCAGTATCTGTTATCATTTTACCAGGTAGACCTTCCGCCTCAAATTTCCTCTCTGTCCTCTTTATTATTCTTTTTTTTACCCTATCATAATACATAGTGTTGAAATCAGGGACTTCATTTCCCTTTTCCTACACAAAAGGGACCAGCTTGAGTGTGGGCACCATGGGTATGCTGGTAGTAGGTATTTGAGGGGTCTGAACCTCGGGGTTCTCCACCTCCTGGGTCTGCCCTGCTGTTGTTTCAGAAGCTAACTGCTGTGTCAATTTTATCCTCTCAGCTTCTTGCCTTTGAAGCTCCTCATCAAGCTTTCTCTTTGCTTCCTCTGCTTTCTTGGTTGCTTCCTGGGCAGCTCTTCTTTCTTCTTCTGTATGAATCCTTTCTACAGCTTCTTTTTCCAACCCCTGGGCTTCTTCATTTCTCTTTTTGGCTTCTTCTTCAGCCTTTTCCTATTCGTCCCCTTTTCCACCTTTGGTGGTGATCTTTTTCTTGAATCTTCTCATTAGCATTGTCATGTTTGGGGCGTTTCAGAAGACAGATTCTTCCTTATCGAAATGGTGGGTATACTCGAAGTGCACCTTGTGTTCTTTGCAATGCTCAATAACCTTGCCTCGAGTGTCATTTCTACGATAGGGCATCTCCCCAAAATGGAACTTCTCCAATTCCTCTATGAATTCAGTAGCTTGTTTCACCTTGGTGAATTTGTAGCTTCCTAGCTTGAATGGCAAAGGAGGGTAGGAAATATTCTTGTGTTCAAATAGAAAACTGCCTATTCCATCAATGAACACTTGTCTGACCGCCTCCTTGTGGACTATGTAATCCATTGCATATTTGGGCAGCAGTGAAGTTGTTCTTGATCCTCCAAACATCCGAAAGTACATGCCATTCTTAGTTAAGAAATAATCCACATATTCTTCTATCACTTGCATGGCTTCTTCCGACATACAGTCACACTCCTTCCAGAAAATGAGTGTGTACAGAGGCATAATGAAGTTCTCACAGACCTCTATGTAATGGCTATGGTACTGGTGAGCCCACAATGGTCTATAAGCGGCATAAACAGCCATCCTTTCCCTATCCCAGATGCACCTAAGACCGGGGAAAGCCTGGTTGCACAATATGCAGTCTATTAATATTGAACTCATGTAAAACTCCGATCTTTTCTTGGACTCTCCCTCCAAGGCTGAGGTCACGCAAGAAGAAAGACTATTGGACACCATGCTAGCCCAATTGAAGACTGTTCCTTGGGTTGCCACATGAAAAATAATTGGTATCCATTCAAGTTTGAAGAGTCTGCCATGAGCTCTCCCAAAGATCCTATTAAGCATCAGAGCGATAAATCTGTAGGGATCCCTCAAGCTCGCTGTATCATATTCACTGGTCGTTCTGTATTGATAATGCTTTCCTTGCAACATCATTCTCCTGAGAGTTTCCACCAGGTCCATTCTGATGCTGTTCAGGAAATCATCAGACAAGAAAACCTGGGCTTCTGGTAGGTGATAAGCCAACGCCACATATCTAGGGATAAATGCAGCATAGCCCTATCCTTCAACATTTCCCATGATCATTGTAGTTGTGTCTACTCGGGGCAGAATCCAGCCAATTACCTCAGAGCATGGGAATAGCTTTGGTCTGGTGGCAACTTTCATGAGAGACGATTTCTCTATGTTAGCATAGATGGATTCTTCTTCAAGGCTCATGTCGGGAACCTCCCTACGGGAAATCAATCTATATATTTCACCCCATTTGTACTCGGGCTCAACCCCAGAAACACATTGAGTGACTTCATATATGTATTTAGTCTTCGTGACGACCTCTACTTCTGGGTCTTCTTCGACCACAAGGGCCTTCTTCTTTTGTCTCTTGGACATTGTGAGTTCTTCCTGCCATGTATAATAGTTTGACATTAAGCAATTCAAGTTGCAGACATTCACAAGACAATGTGCAGCATTTTATTCTTTCTATGTGTACCATGACAGCAACTAGTTGATGAAACTAAGATATAAGCTTGCATAACCTGACTGGCCTGACTAACAGGACTATTACAACCAAATGCACATTATTTAGTGATCTTGTCTATATCTTAGCATGATACAAATCATTGCTGTATGATATTAAATCATTTCATGAACCATCTTCTAGACTGCAATAAACTACATCCATATGCAATGTGCCATTTTCATGTGTTTAATGTGATAGCAACTAGTGAAACAAATGCATGCATGTACAGCCTAAAAATTCCCTGACTATCAGAACCATTAAAATACAAGGCGTAGTGTTCAGCAATTTAGTCTTTGTATTAGCAAACAAAGAAGATGATTGAACATAGCGCGAGTCTCCCATGTTTTCCAATACCAAACATCTTAACAACACATATCTTAGCAGGCACAAAATTGGAACCATGCTTTTTTCAGCAAAATAATTACATTAACTTGACTACACATTTCGCTCTCTGCGGGGACTATTGTCATCCTGTTGTACAGGAGAAAAACTACACGCGACATCTACGGTGCTTACGCCTCTGTGTTTCAGGTTAATAAACTACAAACCACAGCAGATTCCTTCCAACCGGCTAGGGCTTTAGATAATGGCGCACAGAACAACGTGGAAAAACAGAGGCTCGAGGGTGTGGGTAAAATGAAGCTCGACCCAAAAAGGGGGAACCACCAAATGACATAGAAAAACCCGTACAAACCTCCCCCTGCTCCTCATCCTCACACTTGGGGCAACTAGGTGCAGGCGGCGAAACGACCGCCTGCACCAAGCCTCCATCCACTATGCGCGGGGCTTGCAAACAAAGGCCGTGGGACAAAACAAAAATTTTGTGGGTTAAAAAATGCCCCCAACCGTGAATATTAATTCCACCAGAGACTCCCCGATATATAGGCACAAAAACATAGGGCGGACAAGAAGAATGACTGCAGCAAAACCTAACCGCGGGAAAAAACAACCCTCCCCTATATGCTTTTGTAAAATGGAGTTGAGGGGAAATAATCCCAGCAAAGCCCCCACCGTAGAAAACATCAATCAAACAAAACCCTGAAGGGAACAAGGTAGGGAAACAACGAGCCTACCTGGAAGCAACACGTAACTGACGGGTGAAGTGGTCAGGCTTCCTCAACTGCCACTTGGATGCGAGTACCGGCACGATGGTCCACGAGCTTCGAGGGGTCGACAACGCAGGATGATAATGACAATTCGAGTGAAACAAACAATAGAATAATCCAACGTGCTTACCCCCATATATAAAATAGTTTGCACGTGCAACAGGGTTTTAAATCAGACGGGAAACAACTTTGGGTCGGAGGGTAAAACGTAAACCTTCCGCAACGGCGGAAAACCATAACCTAAATCCAACTGTAGTGATAAGTGAGGCGAAACACTAATGATCGGACATCGGGGGGCTTTTAGGATCGGATGATGAAAGCCAACTTCCTTCCGCAACGGAGGACGGCCAAAGTGTTGACCCAGCCACGGAGACACGCATGACGAAAAAAAAATCAGAAGATCGGTCATCGGAAGGTTTTGGAATCGGAGGAAGAAAGCCAACTTTGCTCCGCAACGACGGAAGGTCAAACTGCAGATTCATCCACAACTGCGGGACCCACAGACTTAAAATGTTGAAGGAAGAATGGAAAAAGGAGCAGCTTTCCTTCCGCAACGGCGGAAGAAAGAAACAATAAAGCTTCCGATTCAAAACCAATATTCTGCCGAGGCAAAACACATATGTCGGAAAGAACGTTGACAAACAAACTCCAAACTCACCCGCAACGGCGGGGCCAAATGAAAAGATCCATCCGCAACGGCGAGCAAGGAAATAACCACACCTTTCGACGTAAAACCAAAAGTCATCCACAACGGTGGGAAAAGAAAAGGAAAATACCTCTGTGACGGCGGGAATGTCAATTAAACAAACTTTCGATTCGGAGTGGCTTCAAAGGTTTTCAAAGATAACAATAGGGCTTGATTCAAAAGGGAATTTTTCAGCATTAGAGGGAGATGTAAACAGGTGGTAAACCAATTCAGCATAAGAAACTCATTCTGAAAGCTCCCTGACCAAATCAAAGCATAAAATCAAGCTAGTCCAAGCAAAAGGAGGGTCCTAAATTTTTTTAGAATTTTGGGAAATTGTTGCAGCTGCAACAATTGGCGACTACCTGGTGAACCCCAGATTTCTGAATTAACTCCTCCCCAGTGCAAGACCGTCTGAATAAAAGTTGAAATCTTCTATATTTATTTATCCTTGGGCTGGCCAACTTAAGCATTTACCATTGAGAAGTAGTCTATTCTTTGGGAATTGGTAGCATCAGAAATATTGCAAGTCTGAACAACTCTTTTGAGGCCAAAGAAGTGAGGTTTATTTTGCCTGTCCTCAGGTAGTTTATAGCTTAGACACCACAGGATTGTAATAGAGAGTAATAGTATTATCCTTTTGTTCCTCATTCCCATGCCAACTGCACTTTGTGCCTTTTGAACTTCAGTTCTTTTGATATGAGTCCTCCTGTAGGCCTTTCTTACTAAATTTTAATTTAGGATCCTCTATCCCATAGTGTCCTTTTGTGTGAACAATGTACTTCATATTTCAGTTCACGGATGGAGAGGATCTTATGGCCATTTAGTACTTCATGCTTTGATATTATGCTTTGATATGTATTGTTTTTATTTAAGGAGTTTTGACTCTTGATAGCTTTTTTCTTTCCTGAATATATGACATGGGATCATTTATATATGACATACGGTCTTACTTTGCTTCCTTTCCGTGGGTCTTTTGCTATCACCCCCTTGGAAATTTAAGATGTGAAATGTATGGAGCCTCAAAATAGTATTCCAGACCTCTTTTACTTCTGAGCTATTTACGGGGTTAAGTAAGACTTCAATGAATGCATTGCCAGTTAGGAACACTGCTACTAGAATACATTCTATACTTTAAAGCATAGTCTTTCACTCAAGATTTCAGTTAATAAAGAACCCTGATGCTTCCATTGCAACCAAAAGTTTTCCTCTTTATTCAAAACCAAAAGAAATGGTAGCAAAGTAATAAAGGAAAATAGCAGGAAATCAAATAATCAAAGGAAAAACATCAAAGCATTAAAGAACGCAAAAATCAATTTATTTATGTACAAAGCAAAAGGAAAGAAAAATTATTGCCCGCTCCTGAAAATCTTTTAATCATGGGGATTTAAGGGGTGGGATGAATAATATAGATGAGTTGTCTAACCATGGCCTAGCTGGGCTAGTTTTGAAACTGAACCCATGTCTACTATTCTAAAATCATTTCTTATAGCCTGAGGAAGTTGAAGGAGCTCAGGCTGAACATCAGTCATAGAACTGGCCTTTCTTGGAGTAAGATGTCTTAACTCAAACTCAGTCAGAAAATTTCTGAGGACAGAATCAGCAGATTCATTTCCCTCTCCTAGCTTAGTGACATTGTGCTTCATGTAGGTGTCTCTTAATATCTTAATCAGGTTTGGGATGCCCCTCTGAGGTAACCACAAGTGAGACCAATCTGAAGCAAAGTACCCATTTAGTCTTGCTGTCCAATCTCGGTTCAGGATCATTCCATAACCATCAGGTATGTCTGCTACTACGATGTCAATGTAATGACATATCCTATTATTTGCAGACAATCGAATCAGAACGTTCTACATCTCTCCTACTACTTTGACACTAGTTTTGTCAAGTTGAGTGACATCCCAAATAGTAGGTTTTAGCTGCCCATTAAGTTTTTTGCAAACTGCCAGAGGCATAACATTCATGGATGATCTAGAGTCCACCAAACAATTATGCACCTTATGATTTAAAATTTCAAGAGTCACGAGGAAAGGTGGAGAGCTAGTTTTCCTTGTCCTAGCTAATTCGATCTTTTCTTCCACAGGTTGATTTTTTGTAGGCATCTCCTCTTTAAGTTTGTCAGCTTTTCTTTCCTCATCATCTTGCACAGGTTTGGCAGGTTCAACGAGTGGCTCTATTTCCTGTTTGCAAGTAGTGGCTTCAGGTATGTCATCTTTAGCCTTCACATCAGCCTGCCTCTTGACTTTCTCTTGTAACTCTTGAACCCTTGAGAGTATTGCATTGTCCTTAATTGCCATGTTTTTATCTTTTGTGGTTGTAGGCGTATATTGAGACTTGAGAGTATGCTCTTCTGTGTTGAACAGCGAAACACCGTTCCATGAGAATATTGTATCATCGTCTTGCTTCTCTATGGACTGTTCTTTTCCTTCTTCTTCATAACTGTCTTCATTCAATTTGGAATTCAGCAACTTATTCATTACCAAAGATATTGAATTTAACCATTGAGGGAACTTCTTCTCGGAGTGAGGTTGCTGGTGAAAAGTACAGAAATTATCCCCCTCTATTTCTGTTATATTTATTGAGGCTAAATTTGGGGGAGGGATTTTCCATTGGTTATTATCCTCTTTTTTCAGATAGTAGGGTTTATAAGTTTTCTGAATGTCCCTTTCTTTCTCCAGATCTATTAGCCGATTGGAAAGCTTCTGCATCATTTTCATCATTCCCTCAAGATCGTGTGAGTGCTCCTCTCTGGGTTTGGACAACACCAAAGCTCTTCTTTCTGTAGTTTTCTCTCTAGGTAAATCAGGGTAAAATTCTACACTTTCCATCTCAGCCTCTACTCTTTCAGCCTCTTCATAAGTCTCTACCAATGTGGGTTTGGCTTTCATTTTGGCAAACATGGCCAACTCAGGCCCTAGGGCTGAGGTATAATACTCGATTAAGACCTTGTCTGAGGGTTTGTCAGCTTCAGAGAAGTTCTCTAGGTACATTGAAAATCGCTGAGTGAAAATATGTACCTTCTCATTCTTCTCCTTTCTTAACAAACCAAGACCTTTCATTAATGAGGCATGAGTTCTCTGAGTGGTGTATTTACTTCAGAAAACCTTCTCGAAGGTGTCCCAATCTGGAATTGAATTTGTAGGGAGACTGAAATACCAGGATGCTGCTGCTCCTTTCAGGGTGTGATGGAAAAGTCTACAGACCACATATTCATGCTCCCAAGCCCTTAGCCCTTCTAAGGATAGATAAAAGCTTTGTAGGTGGTCATCTACAACAATTCTTTCTTCGGGGTCAAACTTAGGCAACAGCTTGTCAAAGGCTTGAGGCAGGTTATGCAGAGGTGGTGTGAGGTTCAGAGGGGATCTTGCTCTCCATGCTGGTAATGGATTGGGCAGATTTATATTGATCCCAGCCATAGGCACAACTACAAGAACAAGAGTCTGAGCAAAGAATGACGCAGGATGAGAATAGGCTTTCTTGCTTTGAAGGTATAACCGAAACCTATGCATACTTGGGTCAGGTTATAAGCTTCAAAACATCTGCTGGTAAGGCAATCTTAGGAAAAACAATTTCCACGGCCAGCCATGCACTAGAGGCCCTCCTTCTAGCGCCAATTCTATTGAGGCATGGAAATTCGTAGGTGACAACAGTAAAGGATTCTCCCCAATCAACGTTCCCAACTAGCCCATTGACTGTTTGGTATAGGGAATCCGTCCGGTTTGCGGTCTGGCTACTCTAGGTCAAGTAACAAAACAAAGGTTTTACTGGTTGCGGCCTGGTCCACCGAGTTTTTGTATTTTTGACTTAATGCATGAAATGCAAAGGCCTAATTAACTATGCAGGGTGATTGAGATGCAGGGAGCAGTCACAATGTGATGCGCAGGTTCTTACCTCTCATCTTAGGCTCACAAGCATTTACCTCCCATATGCAAGAATGAAACAAACTAACTCTTCATCTAACTACCTATCTATCCACCTATCCCCAGGGAGCCAGAATATGATTAATTTATGAGTAATGTGGATTATTCATGTATTATAAACATAAATTACGGGTAGCTGATATTCTTCTCTACAACACATGAAAAATTAAAGATATTTCAACAATCAGATAGCCAACTGTTTCATAAGCAACATACATTACTCATAGTGGAAATATTCATAAAATAAACCGGAAAACATTCATACAAGAACATAGGTTCAATGAGTTAAAACGGTCTCACAGTTAATGGACATAAAGTTGAAAACAAAATAGTTCCTCTTAAACAAATCCATAGCACAACATTTGAATATTCCACTAAGCTTTCTCCAACAGGCAAACTGTAATTTTCTATTGCAAAAGGAAATAGTTCTTCTTACAATATATCTTCACCAGTCTCAGTGGGAAAAAGTCCTTTCCCTTCTCTAAGTCTTTTAGATTTATACAAAAAGAGTCAGACTATTGGGATACCCAAAGTGACCTTTGGGCTTCCCAACCTCTTGTCTCCCAACGTTCTATTTTTCTTAAATTTTTTACAAAAAATTAGTTGCAAATTATACTGATGACCGACCCTTCATGAAGAAGGGCCCACTTGACTATCCAGAAACTTCCTCCATGCTGCAGCCTCATTAGCGATGCCTTGAAAAGTACAAGGTTCTAAAAACTGAATATTTATCTCAAATTTCTAAGCTTGTTTCTTGATAGCCTCGACCCTAGGCGTACTCAATCGGATCTGATCTTCTAGAATAAGTACACTGATGGCTGGGTGATCTACTTGGCTTCTCAAGATCATATCATCCATGGCTTTGATATCCTGCACCTTAGCTTCTTCCTCTTGGAATCTTTTCTGCAATAGCTCCACAAAAGCATCGTGATCTGGGAAAACTTCAAGCCTCTCCTTCGCTTTTATCTGGCACCGGTTCTATGTATTGAGAAGTCTTCTGAAGAATTTGGTGCATAATCCCTTTGTCTTCTTTAGTGCCTTCTTGAAGTCTTCAGCAATATTTATAGCGAAATCCACTAGGTTATAGTCTCGTTTGAGGGCCTGTTGATCTTTTTCCGGTAGCTCTGCTGGGGATTCCTCGTTGTTCTCCAACCTTGCCATTCATACATTCAGGATCTCTAGGACGTCCTGGGACCTATCCACAAAGTAGGATGCAGTTTCCAGGATCTCATCCAGTCGGTCGTCGATCTGCAGCACTTTACACCTTTATTTTTCAACAGTAGTCTGCAGCTGCAGCATCTTGGTTTTCTGGGTCAATACATGCTGCTTAACAGGCTGAAGATCGACCTGTTGTTCTCTTGCTACTTCTAAATTAGTGTTCAAAGTGGAAATCTACTCCTAATGTTCATTTCTCAGTTCTTGGGTGTGCATATCATTGGCCTACAAGAGGATCTTCAGCTGTTCTTCTAGCTCCTCCACCTTTGCCAGTAGTTGTCCCTTCTCACCCTTTAGATCTTGGCATTCCTTCTGCACTTTCTATAGGGCCTCCTGTGCTATTTCCTTGACTTGCATTTCTACTTGGAGGGCCTGTACTTCAGCTCTTGAGGATTCCATTTCCCGTTGCACATTTTCATATTTCCTTTTGAGCCTGTTGCTCTCTGCCCTCTCGTGCCTCAATGTATCCTTTAATTGAGCAGAAGATTTCTTGGATTGCTCCAAGTCTATCATTATCTTGCCTATATTATATTCTAAAGCTTGGATGAATGCAGACCTGACTCTTAGGGTAAATCTCGGATCTTGGTCAGTTCCTAGCATAACAACAGTATTTGTTATCATTTTACCAGGTAGACCTTCTGCCTCAACTTTCCTCTCTATCCTCTTTATTATTCTTTTTATTGCCCTATCATAATACACAGTTTTGAAATCAGGGACTTCCTTTCCCTTTTCCTGCACAAAAGGGACCAGCTTGAGCGTGGTCACCATGGGTATGCTGGTAGCAGGTATTTGAGGGGTCTGAACCTTGGGGTTCTCCACCTCCTAGGTCTACCCTGCTATTGTTTCAGAAGCTGACTGCTGTGTCAATTTTATCCTCTCATCTTCTTGCCTTTGAAGCTCCTCATCAAGCTTTCTCTTTGCTTCCTCTGCTTTCTCGGCTGCTTCCTGAGCAGCTCTTCTTTCTTCTTCTGTATGAAGCCTTTCTGCAGCTTCTTTTTCCAACCTTTGGGCTTCGTCATTTCGCTTTTTGGCTTCTTCTTCAGCCTTTGCCTATTCGTCCCCTTTTCCACCTTTGGTGGTGATCTTTTTCTTGAATCTTCTCATTAGCATTGTCATGTTTGGGTCATTTCAGAAGAGAAATTCTTCCTTATCGAAATGGTGGGTATACTCGAAGTGCACCTTGTGTTCTTTGCAATGCTCAATAACCTTGCCTTGGGTGTCATTTCTGCAGTAGGGCATCTCCCCAAAATGGAACTTCTCCAATTCCTCTATGAATTCAGTAGCTTGTTTCACCTTGGTGAATTTGTAGCTTCCTAGCTTGAATGGAAAAGGACGGTACGTCGTCTTCTTGTGTTCGAACAGAAAACTGCCTATTCCATCAATGAACACTTGTCTGACCGCCTCCTTGTGGACTATGTAATCCATTGCATATTTGGGCAGCAGTGAAGGTGTTCTTGATACTCCAAACATCCGGAAGTCATTAGAGGAAATTTCAACTCAAAATGGGCCTCCTAAAATGAACTAATAAAATAATAGTTAAAATAATAAAATAATATTTATTAATTTTGGAGGAAGAAAAGAAAAAAACTACTTTTTTGTTTGTATTTTTTACATATCTCCCCATGGTTTTACTCAAATTTCGATCGGGAGAGCTCGTTGTATGGGGAATTAAATTCCACATCCAACGAGTACCCACTCAGCATACTTTTGACGGACCCCACTACCCCAAAAAAAAGAAATACCTGAAAAAATGTAATGATGACATCATCATTACATTTTTTCAGGTATTTCTTGTTTTTGGGGTAGCGGGGTCCATCAAAAGTATGCTGAGTGGGTACTCGTTGGATGTGGTATTTAATTCTGCATCCAACGAGCTCTCCCGATCGAGATTTGAGTAAAAACGCGAGGAGATATGTCAAAAATACAAACAAAAAAAATAGTTTTTTTTATGATACCTATCCCCAAATTTATATTAAAAAAGTGTTTAAGACCTATACGGTATTTCAAATTTAAAGCGATTTCATTGGCTAACACATGATGACATGGAATTTGAATAAAAGTTAAAAGGCCCATTTTGAATTGAAATTTCCTCTAACGACATGCCATTCTCAGTTAAGAAATAATCCGCATTTTCTTCTATCAATTGCATGGCTTCTTCCAACATAGAGTCACACTCCTTCCGGAAAATGAGTGTGTACAGACGCATAATGAATTGCTCACAGACCTCTATGTAATGGCTATGGTATTGGTGAGCCCACAATGGTCTATAAGCGGCATAAACAGGCATCCTTTCCCTGTCCCAGATGCACCTAAGACCGGGGAAAGCTTGGTTGCACAATATGTAGTCTATTAATATTGAACTCATGTAAAACTTTGATCTTTTCTTGGAATCTCCCTCCAAGGATGAGGTCACGCAAGAATAAAGACTGTTGGACACCATGCTGGCCCAATTGAAGACTGTGCCTTGGGTTGCCACATGAAAAATAATTGGTATCCATTCAAGTTTGAAGAGTCTGCCATGAGATCTCCCAAAGATCCTATTAAGCATCAGAGCGATAAATCTATAGGGATCCCTCAAGCTCGTTGTATCATATTCACCGGTCAGTCTGTATCGATAATTCTTTCCTTGCAACATCATTCTCCTAAGAGTTTCCACCAGGTCCATTCTGATGTTGTTCAGTCAATCATCTGACAAGAAAACCTGGGCTTCTGGTAGGTGATAAGCCAACGCCACATATCCAGGCCTAAATGCAGCATAGCCCTGTCCTTCAACATTTCCCATGATCATTGTAGTTGTGTCTACTCGGGGTAGAATCCAGCCAATTACCTCAGAGCATGGGAACAGCTCTGGTCTGGTGGCAACTTTCATGAGAGACGATTTCTCTATGTTAGCATAGATGGATTCTTCTTTGAGGCCCATGTCAGGAACCTCCCTGTGGGAAATCAATCTATATATTTCACCCCATTCGTACTCAGGCTCAACCCCAGAAACACATTGAGTGTCTTCATATATGTATTCGGTCTTCATGACGACCTCTACTTCTGGGTCTTCTTCGACCAGAGGGGCCTTCTTCTTTTGTCTCTTGGACATTGTGAGTTCTTCCTGCCATGTATAAAATTTTGACATTAAGCAATTCAAGTTGCAGACATTCACAAGACACTGTGCATCATTTTATTCTTTCTATGTGTACCATGACAGCAACTAGTTGATGAAACTAAGATATAAGCTTGCATAACCTGACTGGCCTGACTAACAGGACTATTACAACCAAATGCATATTATTTAGTGATCTTGTCTATATCTTAGCATGATACAAAGCATTGCTGTATGATATTAAATCATTTCATCAACCATCTTCTAGACTGCAATAAACTACATCCATATGCAATGTGCCATTTTCATGTGTTTAATGTGATAGCAACTAGTGAAACAAATGCATGCATGTACAGCCTAAAAATGCCCTGACTATCAGAACCATTAAAATACAAGGCACAGTGTTCAGCAATTTAGTCTGTGTATTAGCAAACAAAGAAGATGATTGAACATAGCATGAGTCTCCTATGTTTTCCAATACCAAACATCTTAACAACACATATCTTAGCAGGCACAAAATTGGAACCATGCTTTTTCCAGCAAAATAATTACATTAACTTGACTACACATTTCGCTCTCTGCAGGGACTACTGTCATCCTGCTGTACGGGAAAAAAAATACACATGACGTCTACGGTTCTTACACCTCTGTGTTTCAGGTTAATAAACTACAAACCGTAGCAGATCCCTTCCAACCGGCTAGGGCTTCAGATAATGGCGCACAGAACGGCGTGGTAATACAGAGGCTCGAGGGTGCGGGTCAAATGAACCTCGACCCAAAAAGGGGGAACCGCCAAATTCCATAGAAAAACCCAAACAAACCTCCCCCCGCTCCTCATCCTCACACTTGGGGAAGCTAGGTGCAGGCGGCGAAACGACCGCCTACACCAAGCCTCCATCCACTATGCGCGGGGCTTGCAAACAAAGGCCGCGGGCCAAAACAAAAATTCCGTGGGTTAAAAAATGCCCCCAACTACGAATAGTAATTCCACAAGAGACTCCCCTATATATAGGCGCGAAAACATAGGGCAGACAAGAAGAATGACTACAGCAAAACCTTACCGCGGGCAAAAAAAACCCTCCTCTATATGCTTTTGTAAAACAGAGTTGAGGGGAAATAATCCTAGCAAAGCCCCCACCGTAGCAAACATCAATCAAACAAAACCCTGAACGGAACGAGGTAGGGCAACAACGAGCCTACCTGGAAGCAACGTGTAACTGACGGGTGAAGTGGTCAGGCTTCCTCAACTTCCACTTGGATGCGAGTACCGGCATGGTGGTCCACGAGCTTCGAGGGGTCGACAGCATAGGATGATCATGACAGTTCGAGCGAAACAAACAATAGAATAATCCAACGTGCTTACCCCCATATATAAAATAGTTCGCACGTGCGACAGGGTTTTAAATCGGACGGGAAACAACTTTGGGTTGGAGGGTAAAACGTAAAACCTTCTGCAATGGCGGAAAACCATAACCTAAATCCGACCGCAGTGATAAGCAAGGCGAAAAAATAACGATTGGACGTCGGAAGGATTTTAGGATCGGATGATGAAAGCCAACTTCCTTCCACAATGAAGGACGGCCAAAGTGTTGACCCAGCCGCGGAGACACGCATGACGGAAAAAAAATCAGAAGATCGGGCGTCAGAAGGTTTTGGAATCAGAGGAAGAAAGCCAACTTTTCTCTACAACGGCGGAAGGTCGAACCATGGATTCATCCGCAACTGCGGGACCCACAGACTTAAAACATTGAAGGAAAAATGGAAAAATAAGAAGCTTTCCTTTCGCAACGGTGGAAGAAAGAAACAATAAAGCTTCTGATTCAAAACCAATATTCCGCCGAGGCAAAACACATAAGTCGGAAAGAATGTTGTCAAACAAACTCCAAACTCACCCGCAACGGCGGGGCCAAATGCAAAGATCCGTCCGCAACAGCGGGAAAGGAAATAACCACACCTTCCGATGTAAAACCAAAATTCATCCGCAATGGTGGGAAAAGAAAAGGAAAATACCTCCACGACAGTGGGAATGTCAATTAAACAAACTTCCGATTCAGAGTGGCTTCAAAGGTTTTCAAAGATAACGATAAGGCTTGATAAAAAAGGGAATTTTTCAGCGTTAGAGGGAGATGTAAACAGGTGGTAAACCAATTCAGCATAAGAAACTCTTTCTGAAAGCTCCCTGACCAAATCAAAGCATAAAATCAAGCTAGTCCAAGTGAAAGGAGGGTCTTAAAATTTTTTAGAATTTTGGAAAATTGTTGCAGCTGCAACACACCTCTTACAATATACTCTTCCCTCTCTGTTGATCCTTGCTGATCGTTACATGCATGCTCTATGAGCTAGCTACTGGTTACAGTAAGATAACTACTGATAATAATAGAACCAGAGCTTGACTCCTATACAATTGTCCAACTATTGTCTAACTGTCTAACCCACAAACTGACCAACCAAACAACCAACAAAACAACCAACCAACCCTTTTACAATACAAAATATATCCCTTTATAGGTGGCCCGAAGGTCTTGCCATTACAACGCTGTGGGCCTGTCCCAACAGTAACCCAAAACCCTAACTAGTGACAGTCAGCATATCTATACTTGAGGTAGCCGCTTTTCGTCACACCATAGCTCTCTGCAGTCTTCCATGCTTCCCAGTGCTGACCATGGGTATTGTGCACCACTTCCCTGTTTCTATCCTTCATCTTCAATACCTCGGCCTCGTTACTCCTTTTCCTTTATGAGGGTAGCTGAGCCCTCCCGTCTTCTGCCACTGCCTTCAATGCAGTGGGTGAGCTTTCTCTTCTCGGTTTCTCAGGTACCGTCGTCTCCCTTGACTTCTCTGTCTTTTTCATCACGGTTTCTAGCTCTGCTCTGTAGCTAGAAACATGCTACGGCGTCGTAGCTCCATCTTATCTCCTCTCCGCCAAAACTATCTATCCACTAAACTGGCAGCTTCTTCTGTAGCTGTGGGACCCTGCTCCAACAATCCCCTCACACTTACTTGTGGCTCGTCCCCCAGCCACTACCAGTGGGCTTCTCCTGCTGTAGATTCTCCCTGGATTCCTGTGAAGTCCGTTGAAACTGGTCCCGAAGTCCTGCGACTTCGTTCTCCATAGATTCGACACGTTCTTGTGCCGATTCAAGCATAGCTTGACTAATACTGGAGTCCTCTATTACATCAATCTCATTTCTGGTGGCCGTGAACTCCTTAACTTTCTGCTCAACCGTATTGACTATCTCTGCGATTTTCTCCTGATATGGTTGAAGTAGGTCATTGATGTGTATCTCTTGTGCTCTCAACCGCTGCGCTTCCTACTACAAGCGGTTCATATCCTTCATCTTTCTCATCTTCTGAAGAGCTGCTAAGCTCTTTATTTCTTCCTTCATAGCTGCTGTGGTATTCTCTATCTGATGAATACTTTGTTGTATTTCTACTTTCTCGGGAGGCTCTTCTAACTCTGACCATGTGCTCGTCGCATCGGCTATCACTGACATTGCATCGTCTATGCGGGATTGTATATGTGCAGAAGTGAGCCGAAAGGCCTCTACTCTGGCTTCCTTGTCTTCCTTGGGGGTGTCCGGTGGTCGAGCCTCAAGCTCAGCAATCTGCACTTTGTGGTCTTCCTCCATCTTGTCCATTGTTTCATCCATCTTGGCCACTGTTTCCTCCAGATCTTTTTCTCTGTCTGCAACTCTTCTTAGCTTCTTCAGGATAGGCAAGGCAAACTCAATGCTCTGCTCCAATGCAATGCTCTGTAAGACTTGAGAGAGTTCCTAATCTCTTTCTTGATATTTTTTTAACTCATCTACCTTTTTTTGATATGTGGTGGCGAGTGATGCATTCTGTTGCTTCAGCTACGTGTTCTGTTTATAAGTCGTGAGCTCTCTACTCCTGAGCTCTGCACTTAGCTGTTGTTGGATCATCTGTAATTGATCAATGTGAAACTCTGTGAGGTTGACCTCGACAGGTTTCCTGATCTGTATCGGGGCGTCCATCGCTGACGCAGGGAATCGGATGCTCCCTGGTGGTATCAAAACTATGTTTATGCGATCCGTTTCCAATATTTCCTCATGGGAAATCGACTGTGTTGAACTTTCTCCTGCAGTTGCCTTTACCGGCGGAACCTGTATCCGAGCAGTATTCTCAGTAATTTATTTTAAGTCCAGAAGCTGCTTTTCTACCGCACTCTCTATCTTTTCCTATGATTATTGCATCGCCTCAAATGAGTCCTTCAACGTGTCATGCGTTCTTGTTGCAATGATTTCATAATCATCGTCTATCAATGTGGTTTTTACAGGTGGTTTTGTGACTTTGTGCTTTTTCTTCTTCTGTGCCTCTAGTATCTCTTCTTCTCCATCCTTTATCATCTGTGCCTCTGATGGAATTTGTTGTAGGTCTTTCCTCTTCTGTCCTGGTGGTGGTACTTCTGCTGTTCCTTGCATCTGGGTCTCCACTTTGTCTTTACCCTTGTCTGATGGGTTTGTCCGTGCGGTCTCTGATGGTAGTGGTGTGGTGTCCTTGAAATATTGCTTCCACTTGTCATCAAAGTCCTTGACAACATATTCAACATCCTTCGCTGTCATCCTGAACCAGCCATTAGCCCAATCGTCCCTTCTAGACCTTTTTGGCCTCAGATAGATTCTATGGTTGTCTGCCATAAAATTAAGCTGGTTATCATATATGTCCACGGTCTCCGTGCTGATCTGTGGTGTTTCTTGGATGGTTTTCTTCAACAGCTTATAGTATTCATAGAATACTATCATGTTAACCTTTTTCTTTGCTTGGATGCTGCTATCCCATAAGCTGGCATAGTGCATGCCTCTAGGCGCGCCACTTGCTAGCTGTGGAAACTGAGTATGGGGCGGCTCCTTCTGGCCGATGAATGCACATAAAATAAGTATCCATGAGAAATGGAAAGGGTGGCATGCTTCATCCTGAGCTGCCAAACAATCTTCCTGAAGCATATTTAATAAAAATAAAGACCAATTGAATTGTTCTCCCTCTGCGACTTGTATGGCCAAGTTGATTACTGATCCTGTGACCTCCTTTCGCCGAACCTTGGTTAACAGTCTCCCTGCAAGCAGACTGGCTGTAAACCTGAGTGTATCGTCAATTAGGCTTGTGATGTCATAATCCCATCCTCCTTGCTATAACTTATACTTGGTAACCAGGGATGGTGGTAGCTTAGAATCCTTGGTCTTCCCTACTATCTGTATCTTGGGGTCTTTACCAGTCTTGGATAGCCCGGTGATGCGGTGTATCAGGTCGATGTTTAGGTCGACCCTATTACCTAGCCAGAGGTAACCTCCATGTACACACGAAAGTAGGACACGCACCACGGCATTAACCTCTGTACCTCGTCCAAAATGAGGTAGTCTCAACAAATTGAGCAGACCTGAGCGCTCAAGAATATGGACATGTGCCATGGCAACATATTCATCTCTACCTATCCTTGGGTTCTTCTAGATCGTAAGATATTGATCCGGCCGGAACTGAGGGTATGTCTTACCATCTCCCAGGTTATAATCTACAAATTTAACAGCAGCAACATATCCTACTAGATCTCCATTTTCCTTTACTTGAGAATCTATTGGTGGTATGGGAACAGTAAACTTAGCACTCTTGGGAATTTTTACCTCTGGTGTGCCTTCAACTCGTGGCATGATGTAGTCTGCTACACTATGAACTTCTTCCTCTAGCTCTAAACTGGATCCCTCTATTACCTGAGAGTGGATCCTCATTTTTGGTGGTTCTCTGGTCTGTGATGAACTTGGCGGGGAACCCTTGGATGGTGTCGTCATAGGAGCTATAAGGCCACCACATTCGAACCTTTCCAAAATCGCTTCTATAGGTTCCTCCTTCGATAGAACCCACTCGGTGTAAAACATTGGATGTGCAATGGCTGCAATCTCTGGAAATCACAACACTCTATCATGGAAGTAGCTCTGCACAGGGAAAACTGATCGATGCACTCTATAACTCTCGGCTCTTGACTTCTTTGCAAATGTAACCCTCCCTAATGACTAATTTCTGCCTTTATGCCGAAGACGATAATCCCGGATGCAACGGTCATCTAGACTGAATCCGTCGGTCATATTAATTGCATCGACAAGGCCACACCCATCATTCGATCCTCAGTAAATGCTGAAATCCAATCAAATTTCCCTCGAAGTGTGTGTGTACATGTGCCGGTCTCGTCGAGGATTTACCAAATATGGAAAATTGATTACACTGCTGCCAAATCCATGGTAAGATATACCGGTCATTTCTTCATTAATTTCCTGTCAGAAAGCGAATTGAATAGCCCTCTGCTTTCTAACGAAAGCTGGTACGTGGCACGGAGAGACATCGCCTTGCTGCGATGCAACACCGCATCCTCTGCTTAAAACAAACTTAAGCACCTTTTTTTTTTCAACTGATGACTTGCACAAAATGAACCGTCCTTATGCGATTCCTGGTACTTAGAATACCTGCCGGTGTAGACTAATTCCCGGTGTGATGCCTCCTTTCAACTACACTGGAAATCTACACCACGTAAGTTGTCTAGGCTAGGACTGAGAGGTGGGGTGGTTGTCACTATAAATCTTGAGCCTACTGCCATTGATCAATGTGGGAAGAAGCTCCCCATTCAGTTTGCTGAGCTAAACGGCACCTCCCTCTGTAACTTGCTGTATCTGGTATGGCCCCAGCCAATGCGTCTTGAACTTTCCTGGAAACTTAATAAATTTACTGTCATAGAGGAGTACTAGGTCTCCGATCTGAAAGGTCTTACTCTTAATGTGTCCGTCATGCCAAGATTTTTCTAGTGCCTTCTTCACTTTCTGATAGAATCCATCGATGAATCTGTCTTCCTCTGAGGAAAGCAGCTGCGCTAGCCTTTCATCCACTGTGTCTATATCAGCCATCCCGGTGATCTGAGCGATTCTTAAACTGGGAAGAATATACTCCATACGCATAATAGCCTCTTGTCCATACACCAAACTGAAAGGTGTATGTCCTATAAGTTTCTTGCATGTGGTCCTATACGCCCATAATACAGTGTTAACTCTGAGGTCCCAATCATTCCTTTGGCTGTTGCAGATCTTTGTAAGAGCGTTTTCTAAAATCTTGTTAAAATCTTCCACCGTACCATTAGCCTATGGGTGGTAGGGAGTGCTCTTATGGTGTTGAATCTGAAATTCTTCTGTCAAGGCCTCAATAGTGTGGTTCAATAAGTGTGTACCTTGATCGCTCATCAAAATTACTGGGCATCCAAATCTACTGATGATGTTTTCAAAAAGAAACTATGCGGCTGTAGTAGCATCACAATTTCTTACTGCTTTGGAATCTGCCCACCTAGTGAGGTACTCTGTGCCAGTGATGATATATCTCGCACCAGTGCATTTTCCTGGTGGGTTGATAGGACCCACAAAGTCTATAGCCCACTTGTCAAATGCGCACAATGTAACCTACGGTCGCAGCAGCATTTCATCTCGTCGCGATGGTTTTCCCACCCTCTGGCAGATATCACAGCATCTACAAAATTCCTTAGTGTCCTTGTGCAATGTAGGCCACCATAATCCTGCAGCTAGGATTTTCTGCGCAGTCGGCTTTCCTGCGAAATGACCTCCTGCGGTTCCTGAATGTGCCTCTCTGATGATAGCGTATTTTTCGTGCGGCATCACACATCTGCGCAGGACTTCATCTGGACCTAACTTGTATAATTGTGCTGCGAGAAGGGTGAAGTCTGCTACTTTAACAACCAACTGCTTCTTTTGCTACTTAGTAAACTCGTCAGGTGCTAATCCTGTAGTGAGAAAGTGAATGATATCAGCATAGTAGTCGTCTTTGATTTGGATAGAAAACAACTGCGCATCTGGAAAATTGTCCTCTAGGTTACTCGGCTCTTCTCCTGAGTCTATCCGCGATAGGTGATCAGGTCCGGCATTCAATCTTCCTGGTTTCACAATGATTTCAAAATCATACTCCTGAAAGAGGAGTAATCATCTGCAAATTCTCCCCCCTAACACTGGCTTATTGACCAGATACTTTAATGCATAATGGTATGTAAACATCTTGAACAAGGCACCCAACAGGTAGTGCCTGAACTTTTGGAATGCGTACGCCATAGCTAAGCCTTCTCTTTCTGTCGTGGTGTAATTCTTTTCTGCTGTTGATAGCTTTCTGCTGGAATATGCGATAGGATGATCAATATTTGCTTCTCCTGGTTGCGTTAAAACAACCCCTAGTGCGATGCCAGATGCATCCACATGTACATGGAATGGCTTAGTCTAGTCCGAAAATACTAAGATGGGTGCTGTAACCATCTTCTCTTTAAGTGTGTCTAGACTCTACTGGCATTCCTCATTCCATAGGAATTTTACATCTTTCTTTAGTAGTTTTTCCATTGACGCTGTGATCTTTGTGTATCCCTTGATGAATTTTCTATAGTACCTGGTATGACCAAGTATTGTTCTCAATTGTTTGACTGAGTTGGGTGCTGGAATATTTACGATTATGGCAATCTTTGCGGGATCTACAATCAAGCCTTGTCTGCAAACAATGTGACCCAACAACATACCAAATGGCGCACAGAATATACATTTTTTCAAGTTCATAGAAATATGGTACTGCCTACATTTCTCTAACATCAGTCTTAAATCTCCTATGTGCTTGTCAATTAGTCCAAATACAGTCCAATCATCAAAATAAACTTCTAGGAATTTATGGATGTATTCTTTAAATACAGCAACTACTACTCTATAAAAGATAGCTAGTGCATTCTTAAGACCAAAGGGCATTACCGTATACTAGAATGAGCCCCATTATATTGCAAAAGTGGAATTAGATTGATCTTCTAGATGGATTCTAATCTGGTGATAGCCTAAAAATCCATCAGTGAAGCAGTAGACCTCCTGTCCTCCCACATTGTCTAACACTTCATCAGTGAACAGTGTCGAAAATGGATCATGAAGCGATGCATCATTGAGTTTACGTAGATCAACATAGATCCTGATGTCTCCTTTGGTTTTCTTTTCTTGTACGACCATGGGACTAACCCATTCGCTCTCTTCTACGGGCTCAATGATGCCTGCTGCTACCATCTTATCGATCTCATCCTTAACTTTTTCTTTGTAGCGTGGATTTAATCTATATGGGCGTTGCTTGACTGGTCAAGCATCCTCCTTCAATGGTATCCTCATTACTCCCAGGTCTCTGACTATTCCCTTCATCTCTGTGAACTTGGTGGGTAATAGGTCCTGATAGTCATGTAGCAAATCTGCAATTTGTCCGACTATTTCATCATTCCAATAGTATCCAATAGAGGAAAACTTTGGTTCTGTATCTGTGCCAATATTGATCTTTTTAATATTGATGGGCTCTGTGATTGCTGGAATTTCTAACTATGGTCCCTCAACATCGCGAGTCCCTTCTGACTCCGGAATGTTGGTGTTGCGAGGATCCTCATCCTCATCCTCTGGTTCTGCTTCAAAGTTATAGCACTCAAGCGCATCTTTTAACTGAATGGACCACTCAAGCTGAGTCTGTGCTGGTAGGATACAATCCTCAAATATCTTATTCTTTATTATATCTAGGGCCTGATCAACACTTGGGTACTCAGATTCAAAAGAGAAGGTGAGTAGAAAGCTGTCTATCATAAGTGGCCATGTAGTTGTTCCCTTGCGTAGTTCAATCTCTGTATACCAGTTACTTGGAACTGTGTCCAAAGTGTGAATGAATCGGTGAACCCATTCATCCTCAGGAATGTCCGACCAATTCTGTTCACATGTCTGAATATGTGACTTGGGGTCACTTTATCTTGTATATTTCTACTAGACATACTCTCTGTCGATAGAAAATCTGATTTCCATCAATCTCTTAATATCATCCCATGATGTGATATTCTCTTTATGTGCATACCACCATCTTGCAAGTGTGGCTCGTACTGCAAGGTCCATAGCTGCGATCCTCTGCTTGTGAGGAATTTGTTGTTCAAAATACTTGAGTAACTCCTGGATATCCATTAGACCATGAAACGATGGTATCTCATTGATCTCTACACCAATCCATCGCAGTGACTTAGTCAAGTACACGCATCTGCACGCTGAGACTTCGTGAATTCTGTTCTGCCAATTCTCTAGACCAACATCTGAATCTGATGTGCATGAGCTGTCGCATCGCCAACTAATGTTCCCTTCCATAGTTGGATTGATGTAGTCGCTTTGGTTTGTGGTCATCTGATAGAGACTTTCTATGTTGCGTGCCTCTTCCTCTGCTCGGATAGGTTCAATATATCTAGGACCCTGAAAAGGATCCAATGGTGCGATGACTCGGATCTGCGCGTCCTCAAAGGTCATTTGTCTTATCTTTAGTTCAATAACGTCCATGTTACCAATCACCCAATCAATGCCTAGTAGTGATGGATATGGTCTACTATCACCAATTATTTCTATAACTTCAAAGTCCGTGAAGCTACAAACTCTGTCAATATCAACTGGCACCTGCGGTAATCGATCGAGGGGTGATACTCGCTGCTGATTAGCTAATGTCAGATCAATAGGTGATCTGACTAACTTAGGGCTACCCATATATTCCCATGTTTGCATAGTCAGAACATTTACGTCTGATCCTAGATCTAGGATCACCTCATCCATTTCAAATTCTCCAAACTGGGCTGTGAGTCCCATCTCTCTTCTTGTTCTTGTATGTCCCGTAATATTATGAACAGGACGCTGTGTACTGCTCATAGAAGAAGATGGCTGACACTAATCTATGATGCCTTGAAGTTCTCCAATAGCTTGCTCATTTCTTACAAGTTTTAAACAACTCTGCAAGAAGGAATGTACACTTCCTGTCATCTCATCCTCATCTCATGTACCCGATCTGGTAGCCTGCGCTATCTGTACAGGGCTAACGCCACAAGGTGCTTGCTGCGGTATGCCCCTAGGAGGTGGTACCTGTGATCTTGATTGTATAGGGTCATCAAAGAAAGTCTTAGCTTCTTGAAATGTTTGTTTGTTCTTCTGTAGGTCAAGTGGTGTTCCTTTGTTAGGAGCTCTGCGCACCCATTCCTGACCTGTGTTCTTTTCAGTATCCTGCGATGTCCCACTGGTGGAAACACCGCTGGGAGTCACAATGTTGACTCTTGGTTCTGGCTCTTCCTGCTCAGTAGTAATAAGCTGGATGTTTTGGTGTGCTGCTGGCTTAGGTTCTCTGATCTTAGCTATCAATGTAGGACACTCCTCTATAGTATGATCATAAGATTTACAATAATTACAAGTAGTGGTGGGACTCTGACAGTCTCTAGCATAATGTCCTACAACTCCACAGTTGTAGCAAGTAACTGGTCCGTGACCACAACCAAAGCCTTCTCCATGGCCAAAGACTTTTGCGTGGCCAAAGCCTCCTCCACGTCCTCATCCTCTGAATCCTCCTCCATGGCCACCATAAGCCGAATCATGCTGTGGTCCTATTGCTGGACCCTGTGGTTCTGATTGGACTCTGTACATATCTTGATTTTCTCCTACCATGAGATCAAAGGCTTGGCAATCGTGTTCATCATGGCCTACAGACTTGCAAAAGATGCAGTATAAGTTCTTAGGTGTCTGCACGTACTTCTGAAGTAGAGGGCACTGTTGAGGTAGATGTCCTCACATTTTGCATATTTCACACCACTGCCCGTGGGTCTTTGGTAAGGGGTTTGGAGCCCCTGTCGCTATATATTCTACAAAAACTGGACAGTTATCTTTAGTATGGCCTTGTGCTTTACATCTTACACACCATATGTCTTGCACAACCTCTTTCCCTTTCTTAAGCTCATGCAACTATAACGTGAGATTAGACAACTGATTTTGTAGATTTGTCATGCCTGTGCTGGTTTCAGCTAGAGGTGAAGCCTCTAGTTTCATTACCATCTCCAATGCATCATCCTGTGTTTGGAGTTTCTGCTGCATTAATGGTAGTCTGATGTGAGGGAGCAGCGTTGCAATAAACCATTCTTTATGCTGCTTCGATGCAAACTCAAAGCTGACTTAGTCTATAAGGGCTTTGAATTTTTGGTCGAAGTCCCACACTGACTCTATAGGTAACTGTTTGATGTCTTTGAGCTCTGTAATGCATTGTGACTCAGACTTAGGTTTCTTAAACTCTTTAATCATGGTTGTCTTGATCTGTACAAGTGTTCTGGGTACTGTGGTATACTTCATATACCATGTTAAGGCTCGATATCTTAGCGTGGTGACCAACTGTACAAGTTTAATGGTATCGTCATTGATGGTTTTAATGGTCCACATGGCTTCACATAGATACCAATGCTGCTCTGGGTCCTCTGCCCCTATACCCTTAAAAATAGGTAGCTTCATATCATCCCCCATTCTATTTCTATGTGGTGGATGTTGATTTGCTGTGCTACTACTACTTGGTGGTGTAGCTGAAGGTGATGTAGCAGTGGCAGGTACTGTCTGCGAGCTACTGGATGGAGTTCCTACGGGATTGTTCTGAGTCCCGGTCTGTTTCTGTGGGGTGTAAGGGTGGTAAGGGATACCCCCTTCTATTCCTTCTGTAGTACTATGACTCTGTTGTCTAGTATTATCTGGACTATCTTCAAATATGGGAGATCTGAAATCTACTTTATATTTCTTTCCACTACGTGTTCATCCAATGTCATCAAGATCACTTTGAAACTCTTGTGACATTACTATCCTTACTTATTCATCTGAAACTAGATCCATTGTTCCTTTTTCATGTAATAACATCTTAATGGACAAGTTTAAATATTTTAGGTACTTACCATGATATCCTTTGAAGAAGTAGCGCTCAGCCTTGCTGAAGCTTTTTCTCTGGTCAACTGCAAACTCTGTGACGAAGCCTTCTAGCACACACACAAGCCAGAAGTCTACTACCCTCATAATGGGATTATCAAGGTTCTTCATGGTCTGAATCAGCTCCGGTGTCCAAACAATGTCTCTTTTCTTCTTCAGTATGCTTGTATCAGTCAACTTTGATAACCAGTCGTAAAGCTTGTTCCCAAAGGTTGCAAAAAATATCGCATGTAGGTTTGTAATGATATGTTTTTGTAACCAGGCCTCTGTAGTCATTTTAGGACTCCTGTTCTCTCGTTCGGAAAAATCTTTTTCCTTAGACCAAACCCACTCATTGAGTTTGTCTCTAGTAGGCTGCCACCAGAACATCAATGCTCAGTTTGTTCAAAACCGGCAATGGAACGATTTGTTGGCTTGCTTGGGTAGACCTGGGTTTACTGTAGTTAACCAACAACACCCCTAGCTCACTGGCCCTTTCGGCGACAGACCGCAGAGCGGCCTGAAGTCTCACCCGAAGTGATTCTAATGGGTTTGCCAAAAGACTCAAGTGTCTTCGACCAGGTTCTGAGGCAGCCTGGGTGTCTCGCAGCTCTTCTAGCCTGCGAGATCTCTCTCTCTCTCTCTGTGACGCGCAACCTCCTCTTACTTGCGACAACTCTAGTCCTTATCACATCACCGCACCTCAGGAAGCGCGTAACTCCTTCCTACGCTGATTCTTAGCCGCAGCGCACCATAGCTCCTCTGCTGGTGCGATATTGCCTCCTTGCGATATCCTACCGCTGCGGCTCAGCGTACTCAGTGCTACTCATTCTGACTTACGGGACTCAATATAAAAGGTTGCTTAACTCTACAACTCTTAACTCTAAGAGCTGAAACATAGATAAACTCTTATACAAAATACTTAAGGGTTTCAACTTGCATTCATCTTCGATAGTGCTGTAACTGAATAACACATACATACATTAAACTATAAACAAAGTTCATGTACGGACTGATAGATGCAACGGATAAACACAACACATAAATCAATCATATAACACATGATTTTAATGTGGTTCACCTCCAGGATGGAAGTTATGTCCACAGAACTATGTTTCTCTACTCTATATTGCACCTCTTACAATATACTCTTCCCTCTCTGTTGATCCCTACGGATCGTTACATGCATGCTCTATGAGCCAGCTACTAGTTACAGTAAGATAACTACTGCTAATAACAGAACTAGAGCTTGACTCCTATACAATTTTCCAAGTATTGTCTAACTTTCTAACCCACAAACTGACCAACCAAACAACCAACAAAACAACCAACCAACCCTTTTACAATACAAAATATATCCCTTTATAGGTGGCTCGAAGGTCTCGCCATTACAAAACTGTGGGCCTATCCCAACAGTAACCCAAAACCCTAACTAGTGACAGTCGGCATATCTGTACTTGAGGTAGCCACTTTCTGTCACACCACAGCTCTCTGTAGTCTTCCATGCTTCCCGGCGCTGACCATGGGTACTGTGCACCGCTTCCCTGTTTCTGTCCTTCGTCTTCAATACCTCGGCCTCGTTGCACCTTTTCCTTTATGAGGGTAGCTGAGCCCTCCCGTCTTCCGCCACTGCCTTCAATGCAGTGGGTGAGCTTTCTCTTCTCGGCCGCTCAGGTACCGTCGTCTCCCTTGACTTCTCTGTCGTTTTCGTCACAGTTTCCAGCTCTTCTCTGCAGCTAGAAACATGCTACGGCGTCGTAGCTCCATCTTATGTCCTCTCTGCCAAAACTGTCTATCCGCTAAATTGGCAACTTCTTCTGTAGCTACGGGACCCTGGTCCAATAGGAACATGTGCAAGATAACAACACTCGGGGGAAAGTCCCCTCCCAATAAAAAGTGGGGAATCAAGCTGGAAAAGATATGTAAAAAGGCTCTGCTTGGATAGACATGAGACAAGCTCGGGCTATATGGCTAATAATCAAAGTTAGGGAAGCTAGCATAAGGCTCAATATGGCAAGAAAAACTCATGATAATGCAATTACAACTTGACATATACAATGGATTCCCGGGGAAAAGGCCAACATAAAGGTCAAGAGGAGTATGAAGCTCTTGCTCAAAGTCATGACGGTACTATACAAAGGACTCCCACACCCTATAGGAGAAATGATGGCATGGGCACCAAATGAAAAACAGGATCTAACAAGGGTACCCTTATATGGTGAAGCTCTACCATTCACAACATGTCACTTCTAAAAGCAGAAAGAAGGTTTCGTGACAACATGGAATGGGTTCATACCTAAGGTTAAAATGAAACGGTCATAAGGTTATGCAAAATGAAAATGGATGTGAAAACTAACCTATATGTTAGTTTAGACATAATACCTGTAGTAGGCACGAACAGATCAAATCCATAGTCAAACCACACTCAAAATGGATTCCTACAACATCAAATTTGTTCAAACGGTCCAAAATGGTCAAAAAGTATAGAAAGTGGGTAAAAATTTCAAACTTTTTCTATAAATAGTAAAAAATTCAAAATTTTTCATATCATTTGAAATTTTTACCCAACATATTGTATTTGAGCTCAGAACTTCAGAAGCAAATTCTTGGAGCCTCATCCAACGGATTCTCTCCCCATTTGATCCAGGTAGATTCTCATGCCCTCCTCTTTCATTTTCATGCAAATTTTTTGAATTTTGATGGTCCATTTTATTTTTTGAGTCATCTCAACATGTGCATTTCGACCCATGCAGAAATCGGTCCTTTTTCCACGTATAGAGCTCTCTATACACAGAAAATGCATCGAAATTTGTATACATACGTTTTGAGAATAGTCACGTACAGGGCCGCAAACAAGGTTTTCAAAGGAAAAAAATGATCAAAACTTTGGTTTTTTGTGCATAATGGTGCTAGAGTGGAGGGAAAGAGAGTATGGTGATGTGAAGGAAACTGTGCAAGGTGATCTCATGGTCCAACAAGCATTACGTGCATGCGTCTTATAAAATGTTTGGTGTCTTGGCAGCCTGAGGGCCAAACCAAGACTACTCTAGCTATTGGTGGACTATTGGGATCCAGAATCTGAGACATTTCAGATAGATGGGATGTCGCTTAGCATTGAGGTTGAGGACATATATATTTTCACTGGTTTTTCCCGACAAGGAGATATGGTGAACCTTCGATCTCATGGGCCAAGAGGCAGGCTGACCATAGATGAGTACATAGCGGTGTACTGCTTTCCGGAGATGGAAAAGGTTGGGAGTCAGATCCTGACAAACTTTATCCAGATTTTGGGGCTGAAGGCCATACATTTGGCACTAGTCAGGATTACAGGGTTGGATTCAATCCACTCGGCCTCACAGCCAATGATGTTCTATGCGGTAGAGTGTATGCAACCTACAACGTGTGACTGGAGTACAACATTATTGATCAACATGAAACAACAACTCAGTGACTGCAAGATGGGTAGGGTAGAGAACTTTGGGTTCGAGAGCATATTTAGTATGTTTTTCTTTGAGTAGGTGCTAAGGCTAATACCTAGGGTGGAAATTTCTCCACATGGAGTTTGGGATCCATCCCAACGATGATGGGCGAATGTCATGCGTATACTGGGCGGAGGTAGGGTGGCTAACCCATACCCAGTAGACTTCTTTCCATTGTGACGAAGAGAGATCGTCACCATAGACGACTACTCCTATGCAGGGATAGACTTCTGTAGAGATCTGGACATGCTGCTACCAACAAGAGTAGCTTATGGTGACATAGGTAAAGAATCCCAAACCCACTTTTTAATTTTTGAATTATTTAATTTGTTTGTGTTTTTTGATATATCGACTCAAAATACATATTTTTGGTGTGACAACACATAGTGACAATATTTCATGCATATGCAAATGTAGTACCATGGCATCTAGAAGGCTTCCCTCGTCATCGGCAGAGGGGAAGAGGAGATGATATCATGGGTGCGCATGTGGAGTGGACGCTCCAAATAATCTACACAAACTTTGTTTGCTTGACACACATGGTACCCAGGGCACAAGTCGAGGACTTGCCTGAGGCCATGCAGCGCCAGGTGGTTTGTGTACCATGAGCATGGGTTCGACTCTTTCGATGACTAGCTAGAGTGATAGTGTTATATCATGATTAGAACACCCCTCCAGCTTAGGCTTAGAGACTTGAGTGTATTCATTTTTGTATGACCATGTATTATATTGTGGTGGCTTGAAATCCCTAATTTTGTATATGACACTTATGTATTATGATGTCATTTTTTGGATATTAATGAATTTTTTTTATGATGATCGATTTTATTTATATTTACATGTGTGTAAAATGTATGTTTGTGATATGCTTATGGTCTATGAAACAAATTCCAATCTAACACATAGTTAGCATATAAGTCAGCAACTTGATTAAAAATTCTTAGAACATGAATGTATGTTATATTGTCAAATTTCCATTCTAGCAATCTAACATGTAAGAATATTCATAATAATGTCGGATCTCTAATATGATACAAGCCATTAAGCTATGAAACCACTAAATTCGAATCAAGACGTGCCTCAAGAGAATGAACAGCATGTGAAATAGCATCATGCAATAACTCAATGGTGGCACTATATTCAGCAACATTGTTTGAAGAGGGCCATAAACATATGCCTCATGAAGACAATACTTGACCCGTAGGTGTATAAATCACCCAAGCATCTGAAGCTGAGTTTTGAGTGTGGTGGCTAGCACCATCAGCGAATCCTATGTAAATGGAAGACTCCATCGATATTTGCCATAAGAAACAAAATCTAATCAACAAACCCGATCACCATAAGAAAACCAAACTATGCAATGTAAAACTATACAATAATATACAACAATTAGCGCTCACGAAAGATCATGCATAGTATTTTTTGAGATAGATCCCATTTCTAGGATCCACCAAGGTTGTCCCTTCATAATCAGCCGACTCATAAGCACCTTTCTCTAAGACTTGTTTAACCATGTAAGGACCATGCCACATGGGATTAAATTTCTATGCCCCTAAGGGTTCCTTAGCTTGATCCCACAAAAGGACCAAGTTTCCTTCATTAAACCTCCTTGGATGGACATACTTATCATATTGGACCTTAACACAATGCTTGCTAACCTCTAGAGCCACTAAGTCATCTTGGTGCTACTCATCAAGCTACTATAAGTGGACCAAATGCTCTTCCAATGCGAAAGTGTCAAGTAAAATCCCTACAGATAGCTTCAGAGAAGGGATTTTGCATTCAACCAAAAAAAATGACTCCACCCCATGTACAAGCTGATATGGAGAGAAACTGGTGGTTGTCTTAACTGCAGTTCTATAGGCCCACAAAATAGGATACAACCTAATATGCCAATTAGTCTTGCTTTGTGTCATGGTTCATTGGAGAATAGACTTAATTTATTTGTTCACTACTTCAAATTTTCCATTCACCTGAGGGTAATAAGAAGATGAATGCTCTTTCTTATACCCTAACTTGGAAGCTAACTCTTCCATCATTTTATCCTAAAACTGCCTACCATGGTCAGTGACAAGCACTTTCGGAATGCCAAACCGGGTGATAATATGGTTGAAAATGAAATGTGTCGCTCTCTCACCATCGGTTTTAACTATGGGCATAGTCTCTGCCCATTTCGTGACAATAGGGTGTAATGGGGCTAGATGTAAGTGCATATTGCATGCAAACACCTAGAAAGGGTGGCACTTCCTGACCACATTAACACAATCTTTGAAGATGGAAGACCAAAAATATCTCGCTCTCAATATTTTTTGGGTTGTAGAAATCCCAGATAAATGACCACCACAAACCCCTCCATGGAATTCATTCAGCACAACATCAGCCTCATCATGGGTTAAACAACGATGCAAAATGGAATCTAGCCCACGGCGGTACAAAGTGTTATCCACTATAAGGTAGTTCTTAGCTACATGACATAATCGTCATCACTCATCCCATGAAAGGTGAGTAGGGACCTTGAATTTTTGCAACTATACAATGATATCCTCATACCAAGGGTCCAAAGTTGAGATAAGGAAAATATGTTCATCGACAAACATATCCTCATAAACTTCCTCCTCCTCCAAACTTGGAAAATTGGATATAAGCTCCGCAAAGATCGATGATTTCTTCAATTTTGCCGAAATGAACTCGAGATAAAACTCTTGCAAAATGACAATCTATTTATTGTATTTTCCCTAAATCATCCTTTTAGTGACGATGAACAAAAATGGATTGATATCAACTACGACCAAGGTTTGGAGAATGATAATGTAATGTCTCAAACATTGAATTGCATGAACGGTAGCCAAGGCTATATTCTCCACATGGGAATAGCGAATTTGTGCATCTATAAGGTTTCAACTTAAATAATATATGACATGCTCATGGAACTCCCCATCCTCCTGAACCAAAACCATAGCAATCGTCTCCATGGAAGCGGCCACATAAATCAAGAAATCATGGCTATAGTCGGGTGGACTAATCACAGGGTACGTCGCTAAGGCTTGCTTAAGAGCATCAAAGGACTCATGGGCTCACTCATCCTAGTAAAAAGGGGTGTCCTTCTTTAAAACACGCATAAAACCTTTAGTCAAATTCACCAAATTAACCACGAATCTTCGTAAGAAATTCGTCATGCCTTGCAAACACTGAACATGTCTAATATTATGTGCGGGAGACAATTGAAGTATTGCCTCAAACTTTAAGGGATTGAATCTTGTACCCTCCTTGGATATGATGAATCCTAGCAAGTGACCAACAGTCACGCAAAATATGCACTTATGAGGATTTAAATGAACCCGATAATGACGACATCTTTTTAACACTAATCTCAAACGATATGGATGACACACTCTCAAACGAGAGTGAGCAGGGAGATCATCCAAATATACTTCGATAATATTTTAATATCGTGAAATATTAAGGTCATAGCTCGTTGAAATGTAGTTCTGATGTTTTTAAGGCCAAAGGGCATCTTTTGATATGCAAAAGTACCCCAAGGACAAATAAATGCAGCCTTATGTTGATCCTTGGGCTTAATCTAAATCTGATTATATTCGAAAATCCCATCCATAAAGGAAAATACCTCACTCCCAGGACACTCATCTAGAATCTAATCAATAAATGGTGTGGGGAAATTATCCTTAGGATAGGCACGATTTAATTCATGGAAATCAGTGCATATACGGATCGCTCCCTGCTTCTTATCTACTGGAATAAGATTTGAAACCCACTCTGTCAAGGGAACGGGATAGATAAAACCAACTTTTAATAGTTTCTCTATCTCGGCCTTAATGGAGGGTGATTTTCTAGGATTCACTGCACACAAACGTTGTCGAACCAGTTTTGCATTTGGATACATTTTGATTTCATGTTCGACAATACGAGGGTTGATACCTATAATTTCTTTGTATGACCAAGCAAAAATGTTGTGAAACTCTTTAAGCAACTTGATATACTCCTTGATCTCATCGGGATATTTTATCCTGATTATCGATCATTCTCAGTCAGAAATTGGGAGTGTGGGCATAGGGATGTATCCTTCTCTTATGGGAACCTTTAATTGTCCTACACCCATTCTTATGATTGGGTCCAGTTTTGGTGGGGATTCATCCTTATTGAATTCGGTGTCTTTTCGCACTACCCATCTAGAAGATCCTTGGATTCTTCCTTCACTAAGTACTTCGAGTATGCCCGTTGAGACAAAAGTGTCATTTCCTACAACAATGGTGCCGTATCAAGAAAATATTGATCAAGTTGTAGAGCCTAGTCCTTCCTCTTCACAGACATGGGAGGAGGACCTGTATGTGCTTCCTGCATGGGCAGTAGAGTCATCTCACGCACATGATTTCCTTCATGATGTTTTTCCAATGGATGAAGCTATTCTTGAGGCCATGTCTAGGGTTGAGAAACCTTGAGAAGAGTTGAATCGTTGATCATATTCTCTACCTAATATTGATCATAGGAAGCTCACTTGAAATATCAACAGTGTTGAGGTTTCTCAGAATGCCGCACTAGCAAACCTTACGAAGGGATGTAACACACCCCAATCACACACCCTAGCAATCGCTCACAATGCTTCCAAATCACCCAACTTACTCAGCTCTGCACTTTGCTCAACTCAACTGAACACAATGATGGATTCATCTAGCATCCCTCACCTTCTGATAGTGAATGACGAATCCCAGTTGATCATTTCCAAATCCATCATAGCCATCATGACCAAATCCCATAGTAATGACCTAAATCCGTCAGTGATCCTAGCATGCTAACATTCAGATCGACCATAAATGTGTGTCACTTCAATGAGTGCCACCGGCTAACTACTCTTAACTCTTTATATTTATTGTTGATTTGACCCAGTCGCACCCTTGCTACTATTGTGGTTACTCTATCTAACTATGCTATGGATGCCTAAACTTGCACTGCCAGTCCCTCCTGGAGAACCCGTCTGTCCTCTATCTATCTTATCTCTCTCTCTTTTTTCTTTTTTTTTTCATTGCATAGTGCTTCAGACAGTGTGCACCTTTTCCCCTATCCTATAGGACTTCAAGCGACCACCGCTCACAAGCTTAGGTAGCACTGCTCCATCTAACTGCTACAATGGAACTGCACCTCCAGAAGTAATGGAATGAATGAGATATGGGCCTAACCAGTGCATTTGTAACTTACCTCGATGCTTCATGAACTTGCTGTCATATAACAACACCAAAATATCCTTGTGAATTTTTTTTTTGATGTGGCGGTCATGCCACTCCCTCTGTCAATCCTTCTCGACACGCTGCTCGAAGCCTCCGATGAAGCAGTCCTCTTGCAGGTGGACTAGCTATGTTTCTCACTCCTTAAGTGTTGCTTCATTAGCCATGCCAGTTGCTACTATGATGTATAGACTAGGAACAATTTACTCCATAGGCATGACTACCTCTTTCCCGTGTACTAATTTGAATGACGTCTTCCCCATCAACCTCTTGCAAGTGGTGTGATATGCCCATAGAACTACATGAATCTTTAAATACCAATCATTAGGATTAACATTACATCACTAATACAAAAGCGTGGATTTTTCCACGGAGGTTTTCCACGTTTCATACATTTTGGTGTAAAATCGGAAGCAAAATGAACTTGTCATTGCTGTATCGACGCTTACTCATCGCTGTATCGACGATGGTAGTCTTCTCTGTCGCTATATCGACGCCTTCCTCCTTCAACGTCACTGTATCCACGGAGCTCCATCGCTATAGAGACGGAAATGTCAAGCTGACTTAGGGCATTAAAAGTTGGGGTTTAGGGTAGAAAATTCCTTATCTTAATCCACTAAATGCATATTAATGGAATATAGTCCCAAGAATGGTTCCTTGAGCTGAAACACATGACCTCTCAAGGGGATATATCATCTCAAAATGGTGATGTGGAAACCATTGTGATTTTTTTAGCACAAGGTATTGTTCACGAGTCCTTGAACATGGTAAATGAAGGAAACATAGGATTTAGGCCCTAAAGAGGTATTTTGTGCTTCCAATGCTAATAACAATTCCTTGAACAAACACAAATTACCTCTCAAGGGGATCCTTCACCTTCAATAAGGCATATTGGAACCATTATGCTATTTTGAGAACTATGTGTAAGTGTTAAGGCCTAAACCAAGATAGGGTGATGAAACATTAGCCTTAGTCCTAAAATGTATCCTTTGAAACTCAAGGACCATGAATAAATCCTTAACCTTGGCATGCATGGCCTCTATGTATGATATTTGGCCTCTAAGTTGTAACATGGAACCATTATAAGGTTTTTAGCACCAAGGATGGGTCATAGAAAAATAGGAATGGATAAGAGATCCTATATATTCCTTAAATTGTTTAAACTTTATTATATCATATCCCTCCGATGCCTTGTTTAAAATTTCGATTCCAAAGTTTATGTGTGATATTTAAAGGTTTATTAACATATGGAAACCAGGCTCGCAGGGATTCATCTATACCAGGCCATTTACCGCCTCCATTTTCATCCCTCACAATGCTCGCATCTCCTCACAATTTCGTCAGGCCACCCAAAGTCAGGAACAGAACACTTGGAGGCAGATTCAGAGCACCCGTGGTCCTAAATCAGCATACAAGGTTTTATTTGAGGCGTTGAGGTTTTTGACAATCTGCTACAGGCGTTGAGGGTTTATCTGATGCGTTGAGGTTTTTGAGCATCAAACATGTCTGGCCAGGTATGTCTGGTGACGTTTTCAAGTTTTTGGTGCCTGTCATATTACGTCCTCGGCAATTTCGTGCCTGTCAAATATATTTTCATTTCTAAGTTTGCTATAAAGGAGAATACACTCTGTTCTTGATTGATACTGAAATACAAATTAATCACTGCTTATTTTTATTCCAATTGATTCTACTACGTATTGTGGGGGAAATTATAAACCTGCAGTAGTTTAGAGCAACTCGAGTGCTCATAGAGAGGGGTAATTTATAAATTTTGTTCTTTTGAAAATACAATAAACAATCTTATTTGCAGTTTATTTACCAACAGGAAATTTGTGCTCGAAGTAATCTACAGTTCAATTCATGCGCTAGCCAGGGCTTTAAAAGTTGGGGTTTAGGGTTGCTGCACGCATTAGGGTATAGGGTTTTGGGTTACAGCATACATTATGTAGTCATGTTAAATCAACAAGTTACAGTATTGCTATCAAAACAAAAAACTGGCGGACAAAATTCATTTCTTCACATCAACGCATAATCTCGGCTCCCTCCCCAAGCACAAATCCATCCTTCCTTTGCCCTTCCTTCCAAATTTCTTCATCTGAGATGGCATCTAATTGACCCATCTCTTATCCATAGGTAATGATTCCTCATTAGTCCACACATTTAATTGTTGGAGTCTCTTCCTTGTCAAGTTCCACCCCCTTTATGTTAAGCTCGTCCCCTCCTAGTTATGCTAATGTTTTGCTCAAAGAGATAGCGCAAAACAACCTCCTATGTGGATCCTTTCCCACTCATTGGCATATGGCCGAAAGGGGCCTAACTTTGACCATACCCATTATGCATTATGCAAGACGGTATAAAGATGTTGCTTTTTAGAAAACTAAAGGTCTTGTTTTCATATTTAATAGCCTTTGTGTTATCCATTGAATCAGCACTTCACCATCCGAGTGACCATACTAAGTTTCAAGTCACACAAAGGAGTTAATGGATTGAAGAGATAGATTCATTATAGATAATCATGGCCTATATTACCTCTTGTTTACTCCAGCATCTGCTGTTTTTTGTCATTAGCTTGGGGCATACATGCATGTGCAAAACCAACAACCTCCATCCCACACATGAGTTTCTCTTGTTCCACTAGCGTTTTTCCTTGAAAAGTTGCACACACAGGTAGCATGAAGGAAACTAGCATGTCACATGCTAGTTGTCCTTGTTCCACTAGCATGTCCCTTATAAAATGGTTAAAATAAAAAAGATATTAATTAAAAGGTGGTTGGGGTCGATTTCGTAACCTTCCCACCTTCCCCAACTGCCCTATCCTCAAAACTGCTCTCCTCATCCTTGTCATAAATGCAAGGGAGAGGCTATGAGGAAAGGTGAAGACACTTTCCTTAAGGTTATGCTAGAGAAATTCTGCTAGATTGATGAGCAAGGAGACCTAGATCAGAGGTTTAGGAGTGCCTATTCAGACTGAGGTAACATGTATTTGTTGCAAGTTTATTTATTAATAAAAGAGATCTTCCTTTCCCACCAATTGTGTGTACTTTTGTATGTTTCTAATTTATGTTCATGAAATTTGATGCATATGTTGAGTTTATATCTTTATTGTATATGTTTCATATTCATGAATGTCAATAGTGTATGAGAAAGGTGTCTTTTGATTTTAGGTCTTGAAGCAGAGGCTTGGAGATTGATTGGGAAAAGCTCAAAGCTTAGATCGGCCTTCACAAATAAGGTACTTGATCTCTATTCTAAAAATCCCTTTATTTCATATAATACATGTTATGTTAGATTCTTGCTTTTTTTAGTCTTAGCCTGTCTCTGTCTACCCCAGTATGTTGGTGGCCTCACCCCAACCATAGGATCAATTTCCCTAACAACAGTTTGACCAGCATCGACAAATTTGCATCAATGGGC